>JADLZN010000102.1:46972-157439 GCA_018155175.1 Sinocyclocheilus anophthalmus
CCCAAAATGAGGGGGGGGGGGGGGGGGGGGGGGTATGGGGTAGGCATGCCATTTGGTGCAGTGATGCTATTATATGGCGGAGTTGATAGATTGTACTGTAAATCAACAGGATTTATAAAACGGTATAGTCAGTGACTCTACCATTAACATGCATATAAGTATCCATTATCATTCTATACCTCAGAATAATGTCTTAATGTCTCATATTTAAATGCGCAGTTTTATTGACTCTTTAGTTTCTTCTGAGGGCAAACATAACCAGTGACGAGAATGTACAAATTGAACGTCCTAAAGCCTGTTTTATACTATTTGATACTTAAATTTTAACCATGTTCTAAAAAATGGAAAGTGCTTCAGTCAACGTCAAAAACAATGTCTCCAAGATGCTTCAAGAAATCTACCTGCAAAGCTACCTGAAAAACTATGGGCAAGTGCACCTAGGGCAAAAGCTGCTTTAAACGCAAAGGATGGTCACACCAAATGTTGATTTAATTTAGTTAATAGGAGTTAATTGATGAAGAAAATCTGTTTATGACTTTATTTTTGACAGCATCCTCATTTTACAGCGTTTTTACACAAGTGCCTAAAACTTTAACAGTACTGTAGCTTTGCAAGTAGGTCTCTTGAAGCATCTTGGAGAATTTGTTATTTTCTTCTGGATTGAGTCTGTCTCAGTTCGTTCTGTTTCTTCATGTCATTCCAGACAGACTGGATGATGATGAGTTCAGATCTCTGTGTGGAGCACTGGCTGTTGTCAGACTCCTTGTGCAAACTAAATTCTCACTGGATTATTACAATTAAAGGCAAAATGAATGTTTGGAAATGTAAACTGATATTTCCTTCTTCTTCTTCTTGACATTTATTGGCGGTTGACAAACAACAAAATGGTGTATTTCAGCCACCAACTGGTATGGAGTGTGGATCAAAAAAGTGACTTACTTCCGTCCCCCTTTTTTTTTTTTTTTATTCTCTCCCACAAATTAGTTATTTTAAGGTACTGAAAAATAAAACTATAGCATTCATTCCTTTGAGTTATTTTGTAAAATATATCTCGGTGTAAATTAGCATTTTTATTTTTTCTAAATTTTGCACTAGAATCCTTCTTTCAGTCTCATATTTCTGACAGTACAGTATAACACGTTCCACTGTTTCTGCTTGTCCACAAAATTCACACCTTCCCGTTTCATGTTTACCCATTTTATAAAGTGTACTATTTAATCTTGTGTGTCCAAATCTCATCCACGATATTACTATCTCATCTCTTCTGTTTTTCCCTGCACTTCTCATCTCTCCCACTTTCCTCTGAATTCTGTAAAACCACTGACCTTTTTTCTCCTTATCCCATTGTTTTTGCCACCTTCAGTCTTTTCTTAATAATACTCTTGATTTCATTCTTACTTAAATTAACAATTAAGTTAATGTCGTTGTTTTTAACCGCTTCTTTTGCTTCTTTATCTGCAATTTCATTTCCTTGGATACCAATATACGCCGGCACCCATAGAAATACCACTGTAATCCCCATCATTTGAATTCTATATAACGTTTGCATTATTTCCATTAAAATGTCTGGTCTACTTTCCGAGTGACTACTGTAAACTAACCAATGATGAACATGAATCCGAACAAATAATTGATTTCAAAGGTCTTATCACTTCTATCCACTGTATTGCTAATAATAGAGCAATAATTTCCCCTGTATAAACAGATAACGCATCACTGATCCTTTTCCTTACTGATAAATGAAATTCTGGAACAGTAAACGCTACTCCTATCTTATTATGCAAACTCTTTGATGCATCTGTGTAGATCTGAACATAGCTGTAGTACTCATTAATATATGTCTGCACATTATACAAATTACATTCCTTGCCCTTATTTTTCTGTTTTAACAATGTAAAATCTACTGAAGCATCCGAAAGTAACCAAGGTTTTATTACAGGTAGCGGTACAGTTTGACTAACATTTAACTGATTAACTTCAAGTTCTGTTTCTGTGTCACTGTCCATACAAAGCTTTTCATTTTCCTCCTCTCTTTTTCCCAACAGGGCTTTAAAGTACACTGTAAAAAATGACCGTGAATTTAACGGTAAAAGACTGTAAAAATGCTACAGTAAAAACCCGTTAAATGGTTAACGGTAAATTCCCCTACTATATACGGTGAAAAACTGTATTGGACATTACATGTATTGAACAGTCATTTTACGGTAGTATACCGTTTTTGGAGGTGAAAAAGACCGTATAATTTACAGTGAATAACCGTAAATTGACATTACAAGAATTCCCTGCGTTACATTTCAAAATTTGATGTTTTTTTTTGTTGAAATAACAAGTTTCTTCTTAGTTTTTTCTTATCAGTTTTATATATTAGGGTTGTGTGTTACACCTAATGTTGTTACATGAATATTTATTGCATTATTGCAGTTTCATGTGTGTTACCATGATGGTGTTTAGTGTTTGTGTGAATGACACTGTGCACCTTCTATATATGTTATTATTTAAAAGCTGCTTGTGATGGGCTTTGGTTTATCATGTGACTTTCTCATCACCTCCTGCATTTGGTGGTTATCAGTGTATTACAAAGGTACAAAACAGATTTCAGTACTTCAATAGGTTGGTATATTAGCATTATATCAGTTAATGAAATTACGGTATTTGTAAATTTAAGTTAAAACCGTAAAACATAAAACGTTGCTACCATATTTTTTACAGTAAAATTTTTAATTTACAGAAGTTTTTTACGGTATCTAGGTGGGATGCTATTGAATATGACCTTGTAAATTAACCCAATAATTCACTGATAACTGTACCCTTCTCATTTCTAATGACATTTCCCCCATTTCAACCTGTAGTGCTGTAATTGGAGTAGTTTTTATAGCTCCTATGCATAATCTCAATACCTGATGCTGTATAGGATTACCCTATTAGGAGATATATATCCTATATTATTAATATTTCAAGTAAGATGTTTAAACTGTATTGTCTGCATTCCTTCAAAAGTAGGCTTAAATATTTTCTATATGCATTACACCTTCGTTTTGCCCGACCAAAGATGGCAGGCACAGCAGGACAAAATCAGCTTTGTTTTGCTCTAATTCACTCAGTCAGTGAACATTTCGTCCAGGACTGAATGTTCTTTTAGGCGTAAGAGTGGAGTTCAGGAATGCAGAAAACTGAATAGCGCCACCTAGAGGCCGGAAGAGTAAATGAGGCTTTTTCAGAGCAACTACGGATAATTGTTAAATTCATGCTACTGGTGTCTACTCGTGATCGATATATATCCATATACAACTTCCCTTTTAATTACTGAATTCAGGGATAAATCAGAGTATAATTTGCTACGAACGGCGTGGTTTCAATATGCCTGGACTGCGACTACTAGCGACGCCAAACGGAACTGAATGCAGGACGCAAGATGGACGCGAACGTCTGACTTTCTGTTTCTTTTTCTTTTTCGTTTCGCTTTTGCTCGCGCGAGCGACTCTCTTCTAGATACCGCGGCGTCCCTCGAGCAGACGGCGCGCGCTGTCGAATGAATTGGAATCCCAGTCAGAATCCGAACTCCGTTAAAAACAGTCCTTCAGACCGATTCGCTGGCAGCCGGTCGTTTCCACAGCCCAACGTTTGCTGTCTTTATGTGGATTCGCTTCCTGGTTGCAACACACAGTCACACAGCACAATTCTAGTCCTTCAAAACGCAGTTCAGCTTCAGAGACCAGTCGTCGAGCATAATATTTGTCCTTCCAGCATTAAATAAACATTTCATGACTGTTTTACGGAAAAGGCAGTATCTTTTTATTCGTTAAAGTGGAATGTCGTGAGCCGTCGAGGATTAGAAATATCTAATATCTCGAGTGCAAAGCGAACTGGGATCTATGCCTCGTCTTCATGGAGAATGTGACTACTCGATCAACAGAAGGTGACTGGGTTTAGTGGCCTCATGGACACGTTTAGTTTCTGTTTTGGCGTCAATAGCATTTGTATAATCCGTTTTGTGCTGAAATATCTATGCGTGTATTTATACATTAATGTGTATTCAGAAATTCAACCCACACACATTTTTTGTGGTCATTTTGTTTGTGTTTACAGCTAACGAAGCTGGTCAATAATTTGAGAGTTTCAGTCATAGGTATTTCAATATAGTCACAGTATTGCAGCTTTGTGAACAATTTTAAACGGCTATCCTATTTTGGCTGAAAGCAGACACGAATACTGGTTTGGTTGGTTGCTCTTAACTCTAAACCAATTCTGCAGTGGAGTCAGCGTGGGCTTGGTAAAACTACACGTGATAGTTTTACCTTTGCTCCAAGCTTTTGGATTAATTTGAATAAGGGTTGATTACAATCACGTTTTTCAGTTCACCACTGTACAGTGTCCTCTCTTGTACTTTTTTCCAGTTAGTGTTTTCTAGATTTTCTGCATGATCTCTAATATGAAAAGTCTTCTTATTTTGGTCTAAATGTAAATTATGACCAGTATAGTCAGTAATGTTGATGTATTTACCGTTATGTTATATTAACCTCATTCCATGTTATATAGCCTATTATGTATACCCTTATGTGTAGAATAGAAACCGTGGTTTAGCTACACAATTTAAAGACAATGGTTACTATTGTTAAACCATGGTAACCACAACTTAACCAATGGATTTGCTACACTAACCATAATTTAACCATGGTATTTGTAGTAAAACAATAATGCATCATTAAATACAAATAATGATCAATATGCCAAAAAAAAGAGAAGAGTACTACACTTTTAGTGTAATAAAACCATGGTTAATTTTAAGGGTATACACTGTTGAGATTTTTGAAGATGAGTCACAATTGCCGATACACAATTGCAATATCAATATGGTTTTTTATGTGTTTTATTATAAACGTGGTCAATGTATTTTTAGCTGGTCTAAGATGAACATAGTGGTTCTAGCATGGTGGACAGATGTTTCAAAAAACAAGCTTGGACCACATTGAACTGGTATGACCAGCTAATAGATTTTCTATCTAGAAAAGTTAGAAGTTGGAAATCCACCATGTGCTGAAGAGAATAGGCTGCATTTCGTATTTCTGTATAGTTGCGTCAGTTAATAATGAGCGGAGTTATTTAATATGTGACATTCTAGTTGTTGTATTCTACATTAGGAAGATTAGTGCGGAAACAGGAGTCTTGCGCAGTTGTCCTGTACTTAATGAACAACGTGGGTTTTTTTCAGCATAAGAATTGCGCAATAGTTCTTTCTTTAATGGCGAATACTGTTTTGTTTGTTTTAAAGTTGTTTAGCCAGTTCATGAAACTGTTGGTTTTTACAGTCGAAGTTGTTCACAGAGTGGCTCTCTACCAGACTTATTGCTTTTACCGAGCATTTATCTCAAAATGTCCTTGAGATGACTTTTACAACATGCTCTCTGGTTACAATTCCAGAGCGACAGAATGTGACCTAGAAAACTGTCCATTTTGTTTGTTATTGGAAAGAAGGAATGTTTTGGAAGATTGTGAAGCAGTTAGTATAACTCAAACATGTGTCCTGTTTTACCAGGTCTTCTGGAGCCTGTGCATCCAGGCTCCGTAACCTTTAATGAGAGTATTCTAGCCCCACTTCATAACAACTATTTGTATGAGGAATCAAAAGAATGTTTCACATACAACTCTGCCCATTTGATCAACAATGGCGCTTTACAAAAGCGGGTAAGTTTTATCTGAATGTTCCCCATTCTGCACTTAGTTTTGAGTGATTTAGTGAGATTTGCATCATGTTATAATAAATGTATTCTTCCAACAGTATGCTGCCTTTCGTTCCGAGAAATGTGAAAAAGGATATTCTGAACAGGAACTTGAAGAGTCATTTGGCTTCCTGTTGCTTGATGATGCAAACAGGGTACAGAAATACAACACTAATGTAGTTTATTGAATCAACCTAATTTCAAAATCTTTCTGAAACTTCAAATCTATTACTGCAACATTTGTTTTCCCACAGGCAAAGAAAATTGGCAAAACAGGCTTGTTGGTTGGACAAGCAAAATGCACTACTCTTGGAGACTCCTCGAAAGGTAAAGAAAGATAGCCATTGCATTATTTGGTGGTCGTTTCAGCATAACAGCCTGATGTGTTTACTTGCATGCACAAGATAATATTTCACATGTGACTGCAGCAAGATCAGCCAAGAGGAGGTTCTGAAGCCTTCATACTTGTCTGACAGGACTTGATGTGAATGTGCTATTGTCAGCAACGGTTTCTGGCATGATTTCCATTGCCACAATTCAGTGAATTGTCGATAAATCACAGCTTTGTTTCTTTTTATATATAGTGTTGTAAGTGAATTGCAACTTTGTTGTATTGCAACTGAATAACTGCCTCACACCATGTAAATAAATCGCATATACTAACAAAAATAGCATATAACAGATGACTAAAATAATGGCTTTTAATAGTAATAATGTTTACAGGGTTGGTCAGGAGAACTGCATATTTCATCATAGGTTCTCCTACTTATGAAAAGGAAAAGTGAAAGTATGCTACGTAAGAGATACAGTTAATCTATAGAAAGAGAAAGTGAAGGTTTGCCTTTACACTGGTCTTCTCACTACTGTATGAGCTCAAATAACCTAGATACAGAAGTATTTACTGCAGTCTAAATTAAGCATTTGCTAGAGACTGCAGGGCTGTTATAAACTACTGGTGGAAGAAGACTTTATCATATTATGGAGAAATGAGACCCATTTCAAGCAAAAGAATCTCATATCATCAGTCACATGGTGGGAGTATCATGGCTTGAGGATGAGCAGATAATTATTAAGTGGTTTGTCATAAATTTTGTATCAGACAAATAGATTTAAGAGGAATGTCTGGGTGTTTGGTGGACAACAAAATCTGAATATGGGTCATGAAGCAACACTACTACTACTACTAGTCTTGCAATGAAAAAACTAAATACTTTACTTAAAGGGATAGTTCACCCAAAAAATTCTGTCATATTTTTACTCACCCTCAGTCGGTCAAACACCGTAAGACCCTTCGTCATCTGCGAAACAACACAAATAAAATATATTTTTTAAAGAAGCAGAGAGCTTTCTGACCCTCCTGCAAGGGAGCTCCACAGTCAAGGCCCAGAAACGTAGTAAGGACCTCCATAAAACAGTCCATGTGACATCAGTGGTTCAACCGATGGTGGTGCATTCCTGCACGTAAACAGCACGCGCCTGCATCGTGGTACTCTCCAAAATGGTGCCTAGGGTGACTCGGGCAGAAGAACTGTTGATTAAATTCGTTATTTTTGTTTTCTTTGTTTTTTGCTTTTTCACAAAAGTATTCTCGTAGGCTTGTAATTATGGTTGAATGAACCCCGTTTTTATGCTCACATGGACTGTTGTAGATAACCGATGTCCTTACTGGCGTTTCTGTGCCTTGCACCATGTAAGATACCCTTGCTGTCTATGCAGTGTCAGAAAGCTCTTGGATTTCATCAATAATATCTTAATTTTTGTTCCGAAGATGAATTCAGGTGAGTAATTATGGCAGAATTTTCATTTCGGGTGAAACTATCCCTTCAAAGCAGGGTGGGAAGACAAATAGGCAATTTGTTTGACCCTATGGTCAAATTCAGCACATATTTTTATACAAATTATTTCAGGTCTTCAGATGATAATAGGTTTAAATATTTCATTTCATCACTATTTTTAAGTATTATGTAGCTGCTAAGTCATGCTTATTTTATGTGCTTTGAGCCACTTCTGTTTCCTGTGAGGGGAAAGACTTGATATACACATACCTTTGTGAGTGTAAAAAGCAAACAGTCTCTACAAAGATTGCACAACCAAATAAGAGTAAACTTCATGTGATATTGACTAAGTTGCTATCATATCAATGTCCTTATATACAGGAATATTTTCAGACCCAGTGAGTAATCAGTAGGAGGATAAAAGACAGTTTATATTTCAAAGTCTGAAAATGGCTACGATACTCTTGTATGTTTTTTTTTCTTATTATTATTTATTTATGTTTTTTTATACTGATTTTGGGAAATCAGAAAATGTTTGTATTTTGTCAAGGTTTGTTTTAGTCTCATTCTAAATCCTGACAACACCCACATTCTTTCTCTGACCATCTGATGTAAACCAAGATGTCAGACGGTCTAAGGGCGTACACGTTTTGTCAACAACCTTGAAAAGATACGGTTTGTTAAAGGGTTACTCCACCCGACAATAAAATTTTTGTCATCTATCACTTCCCCCATGACGTTCTCAACCTGTAAATCTTTGTATCGTCTTTGCAACAACAATTTAGATATTTTGGATGAAACCGTGGGCTGTGACTGCCCCATTCACAGAAAAAGACAAAGCGACATTTAAAACGACAGAGGGAGAGCAAATGGTGAGAACTTTTCATTTTCTGGCTGAACTATCCCTTTAATGACTTAAATACTTAATGTACTGATGATAATTTGTGTCCTTAATGGCAGAGTTAACCCAAAAATTTAAATTCTGTCATAAAATACTCACCCTCATGGGCATTCTTCCAGATCATAGACTTTTTCGTTAATCTCGCCAACAAAGATTTTTAATGAAACCAAAGATATTTCTGTCCCTCCGTTGAAAGTCCATTCCACCAAAACACTGATGCTTTGAAAAGTTCATTAAGAGAACGTAAAAGAAGTCAGTAAGAAGTCTTCTGAAGAAACAGGATTCCTTAATATGATGAACAGAGTTTTACATATATTTAATTACATATCATTTTTATTATATATAGTAACCATTTTTTAAAGCAATAAGACATTTGAGATTTGTGCTACATTGCAAATTTCGTCAGATGAAGGGTTTGCAGGCACATCTCTTCTAAATGTGACCGCAGTGTTGTGCTGTTATTGTCTGCTTCTATGTTCGGCTTCAATGACGGCACCACAGCTCAAGCACTGCTTGCCAAGAATCCATGAAACTCTGTGTCTCCTAAAAACTTACCCATTTAAAAATGAACCACCTCCTGAATGTGAATACAGAACGCTAGTTGAATAGACAATCAGCCGGTCCAGACGATGGCCTAGCACAGTCTTTCTCCATGGAATATGTGACTTTCATCTAACTTCCATGCATTACAACAGAAGGGCAAGAGTGCAGTCTTCCTCTACACACACACATAAACACAGTCACCCTTCATCTGCTCTTGTCACTGGATTATAACAGCAACCAAACTCACATACCTTACGGTGGTCACAGAACACAAGGTATTATTACCTGCCAGCTGTTTAGAAGTGAGGAATTCCTTTATTTCCACAGCATACTGGGGGCCCTATTTAGCAGGCAGAGTGAGCGGCCATCATTTCGCTTCAAGCTGGAGCTGATGTGTTTTTTCTTTCTCAATAAATCATGTAGGTCTATGAGGGTATTTTCTTATTGCCTGGGCCTAATGCCAATATATCAAAGAGAGAGAGAGAGAGACCTGTATGATGGAGATCTGTGAGAGAATGGAGATGTTGA
Organism: Sinocyclocheilus anophthalmus; assembly: GCA_018155175.1. NCBI lineage: Eukaryota > Metazoa > Chordata > Actinopteri > Cypriniformes > Cyprinidae > Sinocyclocheilus > Sinocyclocheilus anophthalmus. The sequence goes on from JADLZN010000102.1 coordinate 56,437, forward strand.
AAGCTGATTTTTTTTTTCTGGGATTAATAGACTAAAAATGATTTTGTATTCTTCTGTTAAAACTTTTAGCTTGTGTATTATTTTAACTTGTGTATTATTATATTGTCATTTTACTGTCATTTTAGGCATTAAAATGGGACAAGTATAAATACATTTTTGTGGTAATCAACATTATGGTACATTACTACCACTGGGGGGTTGGCACAATAACTCTACAAGAAAATTTAGAAAAGCGGCTTCTCCTTCTTTGTCAAAGAGTGCAATGGAGCAAGATAGATTCACTCAAACTAATTAAGTTTCCAAACTCCGCATAAGGACCATAGCTCAAAGTCATACAGAGTGTATCGGTAGCTCTCAAATAAACCAATGTAGGATAACGTAACTTTGAATACGTAATACGGATGAGGGACCAAGCTTGTAGCGTATACTGCAAACATATTTTTGGAGACAGGTTAATCAAGTGAGATGCTATTCAACAATGAGTTCTTGTGAATTTCAAAACCTGGGTCGGAAATAGTCTCCTCATGGGATCCTTCTGTGTAAAAAAGGGTTAATGTGGTTCGTCTTGCATGGGTTTCTGATCTTGTAAATGGTCCTCTCATGCTGATGAAACTTTAAAACTTTCAAGCATTTTTGAAGAAACTTAAGCATCTGGGTCTACTGTGTTTTTTTTATATGTAGATGGAGACAACTTCAATATAGACTATTAATGAATCTTGTTTTATCTTCAAGGTTTCACAAAATGGTGAAACTTCAAAAAAAACGGACAGATTAACCTGCTTCAGCTGTCTCTATAAGTTTGGCATGTTCTTTATTGCTTCGAGTTGTTAGTTTATCTGAGTATTTGAAATTGCTAGAATAAATCACAATAAGCCCTTTTACATATAGTTACAATTTTTCAACCATGGCCTGCATGACACTAGCCTAAATGTCGGCATTGTGTAATATTAAGTACACAATGAGTGAATAATGTCATAATCAAAACTGTTTTACAGTTGGTTTTTGCTAATACGAGCTTAGAATTTAGTCATTATGATCTTTTTTTTTAACAATAACATTAAAATCATTCTCAAATTTCAACATTATATTTACAATTTTTCCTACAAGCGCTTGTATGGAGCCCAGCCTAAATTTGCCTCTTTTTATCTCTAACAATAATAATCAATTCACAATAATCATTACACTTATTTGAACATTGTCTTGTATGGAAACGCAGCCTTAATTCTAGACATCTTTTTTTTTCTTCTTCTTTTTATTTCTGAAAATTAAAATGATTACTTGGTGTTATTATTCAAATTATTTCTTGGAGTTATTCTTTTATTTATCCTGAGTTAACTGAAACCGTGCTTGAATCAATAATATTAAAAACCTGTTTTAAGGCTTCACACTTTGTGGCGTGGCTATATATAATCCGAGTTCAGATAACTGAGGGTGCATTAGTATTCCACGGCAGTCAGAGCCAAAACAAAATGAGTGTGCAGCACAAGTCTGGCACGCAATTGTAAAGAAGCCGTTTCCCTTTGTCTTTTGTAATGGAAAGGCCCAACTGCAAGACAAGAGAGTGATTTAATCTACGGACTCAGAAGACAGTCAATTGTAGAACAGAGGTCTGTTTCCCACTGATCTATAAGGGCTCCGCCGTGATAGCACTGTTGATGTTTGCGCTTGGCTCTCAACATCCACAGCTGACTCATTTTGTTAGTATGACTAAGTATGAACAAAAAGCACTTTTAATTAGCAGTTCTTTAGCACTGGAAAAGGAAGTCCTAAATGTATACTGGCTTAAATAAAAAGATACCAGGTTTTTCAATAAACAGTTTGTTGCACTCGTCACTAAACTAGAACACTGAGTGAGGTGCGTGAAAAAGCTAATAATGACTTAGACCTTTTCCTCAGCACTCCGCACATGGTTGCCCCAACGGGACGCGCAGCAGCTGTAATTAGATGATGTTACCGTCAGTGCCACTGCCCGGGTTAATGAGTACCTCTGTTTACCATTAATAAGGCTACCTGTTCTCAGCCCAGAGGCTAACGCTGCAAATTTAGCTAATTACAGAACCTCGTAATACACACCTTGACCTAAAACACACATTGCCAATTCAGTTACATAATGTAGTTGCTTTTAAAGAACGTATATTTCTTCAAGGATTACTATGCTGTTAATGTTTCCCACAAAATCAAAGTCCCGTCTTGACATTTTGCTATATAAAACTATATTTCTGACACATCTAAACCTGAGCTCCTTCCCGAGCCATTCTGTCTTGTTGGAACAAGGTGTGTGCCTTCAACTCAAAATATAATTTTGTCAGCTGAAAACAAAAAAAAAATGAAGTCTAACTGAAAGGATGAGTTGTGTTTTGTGAATAACATATTTGTCTTCTTGACAAGAGAATTTGAGGCACATCAGTGAGTGTAAAAAAAACTGTTTGCTTCACAGAGTAGAACTACACTTAATAGACTGATATACCCCAGTAAATATCACCATGACAAAGGTTGCACACAAAGGTGCCTTTGAAAGTTTTCCTACAGGCTTCTGTAAAACAGGTAATTGTGAGATAAAGTTAAAAATAAGAAAGTAAAACTGTGAGTCACAATTGTGAGATATAATGCAATAGTCGCAAATAGTTACAATTACGGAATATGTTATTCACAATTGCAAGACTTTACGAGATATAGCCTAAAGATGCACTGTAGCAATAATGCAAAATAAAGCCACAATTGTGAGCTATAAAGCAATTTCAAGAAATATATTCACAATTTTGTATTTTGTTAATTGCAATTGCAAAAATTGTCACTTTGCGAAATATAAAGAGGAAACTGTGAGGAAAAAAGCAGTTATGAGAAATAAAGTCAATTGTGAAATTAATAGAGTAGCAACTTACAATTGTGCAAAAATGTGCTATTGTAAGATATAAAGTCACTGCAGGATACACACTGTGAGATACAGTATAATGTAAAAATTGAGGGAATAACACAATAATGAGAAAAAAAACACGTAAAAAAGCAGAAATTAGTAGAATTTTTTTGTTTGTTTAATTTCTGAGTCAAAACAGGCATCCATACTGCAACACTAATATAATCATCTTAAATCAAACTCACCTAAAATGTTTAGGGGTCCATAATCTTGTCCTGCAAGACATTTTGCCATTTATTCTGGCCAAGGACCACACACTTTGACCGGAAGAGACAGTCAAACTGAAATACAAAGCAACTAACCATAATTTTAGTTTTGCTTTTTTATGTACTGTTTATGGGTGAATTTATCTGAAATACATTATATCAAAACAACAGAACAAAAACAATCATTTCAAAATTCAAGTCTCAAATGATACTAGCCTGGCAAACCTTCACAAATTTAGAAAGGTGTTTATTTTATCAGTTTGGTACCTTGTAAGCACAAGGTGTTTTCCAGGTGGACTGATAAAATAACCTATGAGGCCTTACTCAATTAAGTTGCATCGAGCCGGCCAATCAGATTAGAGTTAGCCAGATGGAGAAGGTGCTTTCCAGATTTGTGTGCGATATGAATCAGACTGTCTGTGAGAGTGGACTGTGGACGTGCCTCTTGAGTCTGAGAACCTAAGCATCCTCTGAGATGCGATCGTGCATGAAGGACCTACAGTTGTAGTGCAGGGGTCACCAGACTCGGTCCTGGAGGGCCTGTGTCCTGCAGAGTTTAGCTCCAACTTGCCTCAACACATCTGTCTGGAAGTTTCTAGCATACCTAGTAAGACCTTAATCAGCTGGTTCAGGTGTGTTTAATTAGGAATGGAGCTAAACTCTACAGGACACCGGCACCCCAGGACCGAGTTTGGAGATCCCTGTTGGAGGCTGAATAGTATACTACTGCATCACATGAAATAATGGAAGAGAACTTCAGTTTAGTGAAGAAAAATTGTATTTCCATCTTTATACTTTAATTTTAGTCAGTCAGGGAATCAAACAATGAAAAATTCCTCAACTTCTAGAGTTGCTATTCCCACATTATTACAGAAAGATGGAAGAGTATAATTAAATATAGTTCCAAATAGCAAAGTCCCATATTGCATCAAATAAATAATCTAGCTCCTCATCTTGTGCTGAGGTTGAGGATGAAAGTAAATATCTAGGCCAACTAATTTTATATGATTGTAAAGTTCATCCTGCATTGTAGCTGATCAATGCAATTACAGTTGTCGTTTTTCTTCTTGAATGTTTTCTACATTGAACCCCCACCCCTCAGATTAATAGGCAGTGTTATCCTCAGCTAGGTTACTTCTATGGACTTATTTGGCCAGATAAAAATAATTACCAGCCATTGACTCAAAAGTCTTTTCCAATGTTCGTTATTTACCAGACTGACATAATGGGATTCTGTAAATGCCATCCGTGCAGCCATTTGTGTTGGGCTGCCACAAAAGGAGGCTGCTTGATTGGCAGATGAGAAAATCATTATATTGAAGTCATACATTAATAATCCTCCTACTTTATTTGAAGATATGGGGACTGTCAGCAGCTCCTAGCACATCAAATTAAAAATGGATCCATGCTGGATACAAGGAGGCAGACGGTGTCCACCCATCTTCACCAAGGAGAAAAAAAAAGGAATTCTGTATATTTGAATGACTGATAGAGAAGCAGAAAAGAGCTATTGATCGCACACAGCCTCTGCATGATGAGAGTTATTTTGTGTAACTGACAGTGTGGTCTTATCATATTCAATATAATCCTTATATATCATATAAGCCTTATGTTCTACAATGAATTGTCTTTTCCCTGTTTGTTCATTGTTTCATATCAATTTACATTTGATGGCATAGCCTATTTGTTTCTTCACTGACAATGTTATTTGATAGAAACCAAGTATGAAAAAAGGGTGTATCTCAAGCAAGGTGTTGCAAGTTTTAGGCTTACATGAGCCTTGAAGGGGCTGTATGTAGAACTCAGAAACCCTTGTTATTTTCAAATAACATATCAATAGCCTGATATACTCACAGCAAATTTATTTTTCATTCTCTGTTTTGAATAAAAAAGAAGTTGAAAAACATTTGCAGCGATATACTGTTAATGAACATTCAGACGCCGCCCACGTTGCTGAGAGCGACTTTTAGATGAAGATGTAAATATGTGTTGTGCGCTCATGTTGGCAAATTATTATTATTAGTATATTCAAAATTATACACTATATATGAGACTGTAGCTTAAATTAATCCTTTTTTGCATGACATACCGGCATAACAGTACAGAATAACTCTTTCAGCATTAACCTGAACATTGTATAAGCATTCATTTCATGTGTCATGGAAGAGAGGCTCTCAGGAGCGTGAGTAAAGGTCACATCCTTTAGATTTCCCTGGCAAAAACATCTTGAGTCCTTCACATAAAAATCTACAGGCTTTCACAGACAACCAAGGTCTCATTAGTTTAAGTTTTGTAACAATTTTCGCTCAACAGTGACTTACCTTCTTCAGCATACATCCCCTTTTTAAAGTCAGCATGATGAAATTAAATCTGTTTTCTAAATGCATGTTATTGATCTTATTATTTTTCATCTGTGCATTCATCAGCTGTCTTTGACCTTGTAAGTTTTCATCAAAATACCATAACTCGATCTTAACTCGGACTTCAATCATTTAGTCTGCTTAAACCCCAGCCCTCCACAATTGACTGTGAGTGCACATTCATTTTTGAGTGCAACGCCCACATCTCAAAATCAAATCAACAACTGATTTATAGAACCAAGTCCCCAAATTTTTCTTCCTTTTTTGATAATCCGTTACAGTCTGATATATGTCACAATCAGTGGCAGAGCCAGAGGGGTGTCCAGGGTGACCCCTGACAACTGACTGGCCACCTCGGGTGCCACCCTAAAATTGAACATGCTACTATTTCATTTTCTTTGTTTAATTGTACTGAAATAATCATTTATTTTAGCCTCGAACTCAAGGATGCGACACATCTGGTGTGCCACATCACGCTTTATTTCATCTGGTGTAGCTTCTAGCCTCTGCTAACTCTCACGTGTGCGCTCTCATGCCACAGCAGTTTACTTTTAATAATGGGAAAATATGTCTCAGCGTTCAAATTCTGTTAGTTTTAATAAGAATTTAAAAAGGTAAATAGTACCATTGTGGAGCTCTTTAGTGGTGTGATGTTTTCCACTTCAGGAACCGGCTGCGTCGAGATTCGCTTTGGGATGCCCTTGCGTGACCGCGTTCTGAAGCACGTGTCAAATCAGTCCAATGGAGTAGCGAGACGTCATGAGTGGGGTGACGTAAGCACCAGAAAGCATGAAAGCGCATCCGGCCGGGCGCAAACCAGTTTCTGCTCTTCAGTAGCGCTTTGTGTATGTGTCTGTCTATTTACTGTTTTCTGTCCGCACAAGCATATATAAAAAACGATCATGAAAATGTCTATGGCGAGCGAACGGCATTACAGACGCTGTGTTTCTCCCTGCCCACGATATCTGGCGGCGGTGGATACACACGATTTGTGTGTCGTTTCTTTAGGAGCGAAGCATGCACGGTCAGCTTTTGAGCAGCACCTGATTGTCATCACTGCGAGCTCTCGCTGCGTATGCTCCGCTCTTGCCTGGCTGTGCTTGATGAGAGCGGCCAGGCTCGCGATCCCACTGACAGCGGTCCCGCTGTTGCCGAGGCACAAGCGCAGACTGTTGTCATGGGGATCGCAAGTGGATTTAGCGGAGGTATCCGAGACGGGCTCGTCCTTCTTCATCGTCCTCCCCCCCGCTAATCCGCTGCTCTCTCTCCACGGTCAGAAGCCACCGCTGTGGTTTGCTTCCCCCGTCACAGTCTTCACGATGGGGGCCTTCCGTTTTCCCCTATCTCCATGCTAAAAAAGGAGGTCTCAAGATCGTGGGAGAAACCGTACTCATCACGTATTACAGCCCCACAGTCTCGACTTATTCAAAAGAACATCGTGGGGCTGAACGATAAGGTATATGGGGCGATGCCAGTAGTGGAGCAGACGCTTGCGAGCTATCTCTACCCATCCTCAGCATCGTCCCTGAAGGCCCCGAGGCTTCCCACCAGGCCCGTTAGGCTTACATCGAGTCTGGTTGGGTGTGTGCTTATACGGCAGTAGGTCAATGCTGGCACATTGTTTGCACACCATGGCATGTTTACAAGCATACCAGGCTGACCTGCTCATGGGTGGGGCTGCTGAGCGGCGCAGCCCAAGCCATAAAGCTCCTCATATCACCAGTCTCAAAAACACAGCGTTGCAACCTGCACCCCTCCACAGAAAGATCAGGGGTCGGAGCGATGCTCTCAGTTGGGGTCTTCTAGACCGAAAACGGATCTGCGGTCCCACACACATTATTTGTCTAGGAGGACCTCGGCGAAATGGTCCTACCGTTGTCAGGTCCCTGAGGGCAGCCCACGTGGAGAGGAAAGGATAACACCTCAGTATACGGTGCCCAATCCTCCTCAGTGCCCTCACAGAGGCTTATTGATACCCCTGCCACCCTCGTTGCTTCAGGGCTCAGTGAGCTCTGACGAATGAAGATCCAAGCTGCCGCCTGGCAACGGTACGGCAAGGGAGAGCTCGCCTCCTCAAGTGAGGGTGCTACAGCACTCAGGTCGGTTGTTTCTTCAGTGCCCTCACGGAGGTTCATTGAACCCCTGCCACCCTCGGTGCTTCAGGGCTCAGTGATCTCCGATGAGCGAAATTCCCAGCTGCTGCCCGGCAACGGTACGGCACGGGAGATCTCGCCCCCTCAAGTGAGGGTGCGACAGCAGACCCCCCCCCCCCCCCCCCCCCCCCCCCCCCCCCCCCCCCCCGCCCCCCCCCCCCCCCCCCCCCCCCCACACCCCCCCCCCCCCCCCCCCCCCTCGGTCGGTAAGTCATCCCTGCCGGTCATCCGCTTCAAGGCACCGAACTGGCTCCTCTAATAATACCTGACGCCAGCCTCGAGAGGCTGGTTCCATTAGTAGATTTTCTGGTAGCGAGGAAACTTCTACCAAATATCTCAAAAAGGGTCCTGCAGATTGTAGAGAAAGGTTAAAGAATCCAATTCGGTTCTCGTCCGCCTCGATTCAATTCAATGAGGTCACCCCGACACAATTGGCCCCAGCGCTCTGGTATTGGAACAAGAAGTAGATACTCTCTTGAGGAAGGGGGCCATAGAACGTGTTCCTCCTCTCTCGAGAGCGTCCGGGTTCTACAGCCGTTACTTCATCGTTCCGAAGAAGGATGGGGGGGGTTGCGTCTGATCTTAGATCTCCGTCTTCTGAACCGCGCTATCCAAACGGCTTCGGTTCAAGATGCTCAATATCAAGCAGATAGTATCTCAAATCCAATCCGAGGACTGGTTTGTTACGATAGACCTCAGAGACGCTTATTTCCATGTTTCCATCCTCCCTCNGAGGACGGGTTTGTCACGATAGATCTGAAGGACGCATACTTCCATGTATCCATTCTTCCTCAACACAGGGTTTTTCCTGAGGTTTGCTTTCGGGGGCGAAGTATACCAATATAGAGTTCTTCCTTCGGCCTGTCACTCTCACCCCGCAATTTCACGAAGTGTGTGAATGCTGCTCTGGCTCCACTGCGACTCCAGGGCATCCGCATACTCAATTATATCGACGATTGGTTAACACTAGCTCAATCGGAGCAGATGGCGGCTCGGCATCGAGATGTCGTCCTCGCCCATACGAGAGAGCTGGGGTTAAGACTAAACGCCAAGAAGAGTGTTCTTTCTCCACTACAGAGAACCACTTATTTAGGCGTGGTGTGGGACTCAACCTCGATGCAGTCACGTCTGTCTCCTGCTCGAATCGAGACAATCCTCACGACAGTCACGAGAGTAAAAGAAGGCCAGTCACTCACTGTCAAACAATTTCTGAGGCTGTTGGGCCTGATGGCAGCGGCGTACAACGTGATACCTTTTGGCCTGCTGTACATTAGACCCTTGCAGTGGTGGCTCAGGACTAAGGGATTTTCCCCGAGGGGGAATCCGATTTGCATGATCAAGGTTCCGCGGCGATGCGTAAGTGCGTAGACATGTGGACAAGAAACGTTGGTTCCTGGTTCAAGGCCCGACGTTAGGGAATCCTTGTCGTCGCGTAAGGATAACGACGGATGCCTCTCTCACGGGCTGGGGAGCGTTCATGAGTGGCCGCTCTGCCCAGGGTGTGTGGGAAGGCCATCATCTCTTTTGGCGCATTAACTGCCGGGGAATGCTGGCCGTGTTTCGAGCTCTGACACACTTCCTTCCAGACCTAAGGGGGCATCATGTGTTTGTCCGCACAGACAACACATCGGTGGTCTCCTACATCAATCGGCGGAGTTATGGAAGCTGTGGGCATGGCCCCTGAGGGGGCACAGCTCCTAGCATCTGGTCTCTCAACTGAGGTTGTTGAGACTATACTCCAGTCCAGAGCTCCCGTCACTAGGAAACAATACGCCTTGAAGTGAAAACTTTTCACTTCATGGTGCGGACAGCAACTACAGGACCCAGTCAACTGCCCAACTGGTACAGTTCTGGAATTTCTGCAGGAACGATTCTCTGCAGGGTTATCACCCGCCACTCTGAAGGTATACGTGGCGGCCATAGCTGCTTACCACACCCTTCAGCGTGGTCAGTCAGTGGGAAGACACCCGTTAGTTACACGTTTCCTCCGTGGCACCCGGAGGCTGAGGCCGGTACAGTGCACCAAGGTGCCCATAGTACTCAAGGCATCCTGTCCTCCTCCGTACCAGGAAGTAGACCAAGAAAGGCGTAATCTGCTCTGTCAAGTTCGAGCACTGGACGCATACGCACACAGAGCTGCCCCGTGGCATAAAGCAGATCACCTGTTTGTTTGCTTTGGTCCGCCAAATAAAGGATCTCCGGCGACCAAGCAGACAATGAGTAGGTGGGTGGTCGAGGCCATCCCACTAGCCTACGAGTCCTCTGGCCTCACACCACCTATGGGTGTCAGAGCACACTCGACCAGGAGTATGGCGGCCTCCAAGGCTTTCAACGTGGGTGTGGCCTTGCAGGACATTTGTGCTGTGGCGGGCTGGTCCTCTCCACACACTTTTGTCCACCTTTACAACCTAGACCTGGCTTCTACCCCAGGTTCCCAAGTTCTCTCTTCGTGATGTGCTCATAGGATACACACACAGGCAGGGACTTGGAAGTATGGCGCAGTGGGTATTCTCGTTCACAAAGCGAATCTCGACGCAGCTCGAGCTCCTGAAGGGGAACGTCTCTAGGTTACGAATGTAACCATGGTTCCCGAGGGAACGAGACGCTGCGTCTCTTTGCAATACTCCCTGCATCCCTGCAGGCGCTACTGAAGAGCAGAAGCTGGTTTGCGCCGGCCGGATGTGCTTTTATGCTTTCTGGTGCTTACGTGACCCTGCTCGTGACGTCTCGCTGCTCCATTGGACGGATTTGACACGTGCTTCAGAACGCGGTCACGCAAGGGCGTTCCCAAAGCGACTCGACGCAGCGTCTCGTTCCCTCGGGGAAACCATGGTTACATTCGTAAATAGAGAGTTTTGCATCAAGAAATAAATTACATTTTTAAAATATATTCATTTAGAAAACTATTTTTAAACTATTTTTAAAATTAGTTATGTTAAATTGTAATTGTATTTCACAATACTACTGTTTTTACTATTTTTATTTTTAGTCAAATAAATGCAGCCTTTGTGAGCAGAGGGCTTAATTTAAAAATTAAAACTATCTTTCGACCTCAAAACTGTTCCTTGCACAAGTCAACAAATGATCAATCAAATCAAATCAATCATCCGTAATGACCAAGCGACGGTATGTTTACCCCCGTATATAATAGATACTACAAATAAATAAATAGAATGCAATATTGATTTGAGCTAAAATATTTTTATTAGGTGAGAAGAGGAGGCTGTGAATTGATTTGATAGTCATGAAACTAGCACAGTTTAGGTTGCCTGGGACAAGTCAATTATTATAAGTTTAGTGTTCATACAAAATTAGGTAACACTTTATTTTGATGGTCCCTTTTGAACATTCTGTTGACAGTAAGTAATGTTGCAGCTACATGTTAACTTATCAGGTATTAGAGACTTTGCTAATATCTGCTACCTCTGTGTGTCTATGGCTCCAAGACAGTAGGCGCGTTTCCATTACCCTTCAAATTGCGCAAATTGAAATTGCGAATTGAAAATACGCTTAATGGAAACGTGTCAATTTCACAAAAAACGGCCATATATCGCAAAAAAGTTTTTACGCTTGCATGAGGTGGTTTTTCAGGCAATGCGAAAAAGGATTAATTCGCAAAACTGCAATGGAAACGGCTTTTTCGCATTTACAGGTCACATGGCGTATGTAAAAAGTCATATGATCATTCTTCAACGTACTATAACCTCCAAGAAACACTTCATAAGTGGCCACGATTAGCATATATAATGTATAAGGAGCTAAAAAAAGTGTATTATTTTACAGAGACAGTTTAAGTCCAGCATACAAATCAACAGAAGCATTCAACAGCTACCTTCTGAAATGAATTTCTCCCCAATCTTTTATGACAGTTGCTGTTGTGATGTTTCACAGTGAGCTAATCCTTTCTTAACACACTTGCAGCCGCGCACAGAGCAACAGAGAGAACATAGCAATTGATAACACCCTTTTCTACACACCTGCTTGGTTTGATTTTTTGCCACTGGTGATTTTTAAGGCTTTTTCCCAATGCAGACAGATAACCGTGGATGGGTGTATGTAGTAGAGTCAACATAAAATGGAGTTTGCAACACAATTTTACTTCCATAATATAGCGTATTTCCAATTGAAGCAGGATGATCAACTGCACAAATTACAATGATAGCTGTGTTTGTGTGTGTGAGAGGGAAAAACTTTGGTGTGAAATATTGAGTGCACAGGAGTGTAAGCATTAATCTCAGAGGTAGTGTGACTGCAGAGAAGAGCATGGCCTAATCCTTAATCTCTAATCCTAGTTTCTAATTCTAAAGCTTCCAATTCTCACAGAAGACCTACATATACCCAAGCTTTATCATTCAGCCCAGGTCAAACATAAACCCTACTTTCACACCACACATTGTCCTGTTATAACCTACGACATTATCTACAGACAAATCTCTCATAGAGTGTGATCTGAGACCATTTGAGTAATGAAAAAATGTACATACGTCTTAGTTTTTGATATGTTCTTCAATTTAAGAAACCCATAAATAGTGCAGGATCAAGAATTATGATCCTTCTGCTTCTTTTTGTTTTTCTTTTTTCTTCTAAGTAGTAGTAGTAGTAGTAGAAGTAGTAATCCTAAAACTTTTCCAAGTATTAATTTAACAATGCTCCTAGCATTTCAATGTTATATTGTATGCTATTTCAATCAAAGGTTGGTTTACTGATTTTTTTTGTTTTGTTTTAATCTGAAAAACGTTCTCCTTTGTTTGTGTGTAGTTCAGTCCATATGGAGGAGTCATCTGTGATGCAGGGTGCTCAAGGAGTTCTGGTTCAGAACTGGCCCACCGTCTCTAGCGCTCCTGGTAAGATATCGAATCTAAACTCTCTATGGCAAGCGTTGCATTAACTAAATTGAAATTTCTGATGATCTGAGCTGCTATCCACATTAATTGTATAGCTCTATACTCAACTCATGTGTTTTTTATTTTTATTTCTCCCAAGGAATTTTTTCAGAAACATCTTAGTCCAAGTTGATACTTAAATGAAACATAACTGAAAACCCTTATTAAGTCTTCAGATCTAGAGCAACCACTGAGCAATACAAGTTTCCTCTGGGTGTTCTGGCAGAACTGTAACACTGTCTTTTACAGTTTCACTGGTATTACCCCTCAGGACCATCTATCACTATCAACCCCTGTCCCAATCTAGACTATCACTCTCTTCTGTCTCACATCATTCTTACACTTGCATGCTTCTTTCCCTGCAGTCTTCTCTGCGATGGCCTCTTTTGCTGAGCCGAGCTGCTGCAGTCATGCAGGATACAAGGAATATGACCTACATGAGGCTTCTTTAGGAAACCTAGCTGAGTAGTTCAGGGAGCAACTCAGAAACCACTGTAATACATTAGCGATACCACAATCTGCTGTTTTGTGTTGAACAGTAACAGTACATATGAATTCACAATGGCAGCAACCCACTCAAAAATTGCTAATGTACCCAAAATTAAGATTTATCATTATTTGCTCACCCTCATGTTGGAAAGTGGATTGTGATACATCATATAAATCAATGGCGGGCCATGCATTTTACACCTAGGCCTTCAGTGGCGTCCTACATGAATGAATCCATCTCTTCATACCATCATAATAATGACACGGCTATAGAAACCATAAATATTACACAGTAATGCAGTATAACAGGGCACTACATAACAGACAGGTATCTTATGTAGCGAGAATGAATGCCATTACTAAAGAAAGAAACCCAATTAACAATTGCGCAACACATCATCTGTAACGTTAGCTGAAGCATTAACCTAACAAAATTACACACATACAGTCCATCCGATGGTCTTACAGACATTTATTCACCCAAACACATTTATACCTTACAGACAGCATTGGTATAAAACAAATAAAGTGATTACATGTGTTTTAAAGTTGACCAAACAATTCAATGTTCTCTTACTGCTTTATTTCGTATTCACGAGTCTCCCCGCCGGTCTGCCAGCGCACTGCGGGAGGAAAATACTGGTAGCACAGCTTTACTAGGAAAGTGAGCAAGTAACATTAAAATAATTCATTCAAGACGATGAAGAAAAGTGTGTACATGTGTTTTAACGTACCTCTGTGACTCTCATCTCCCCGTTGGTCTGTTCATACAGTCAATCGGGGAACTGATATATTCTTACGGAAACTTAAATCTGGCTTTATATCGCGCAAATAACATAAGCATACAACGCATCAAGCGATAAAAGAGTCAACAATGAAAATTAACCTACCGAACTCTAGTGGTTTTTAATCTTCACGAGTCTTTCACAGAGCCGTGCCGAGGAGATTTGTGGTTGTTTTTCGCAGTCATTAGTACTACTGTTTATAGATTTACTAAATATAGTAGGCAAATATTTTTTCAAAATGCACTGAAAATCTAAACCTGAGAAACAGTAATAAAAGTTTTACTAAGTTTTAATAAAATGATTTACAATGAAGCTGTTTGCTAGCTAGTATGCTGATCATCCAATCAAAGGACGAGAAAATGCTGACGTTATCGTTAGCCAGCTAGATGGCCCTGGTGCTGCCAACTCGAAATCTGATTGGTAAAGCAACGGTTTCATTGCCACTGATTTAAGCTAACAGACTTCTGCAATGTTGATTCTGAAGGCCTTAAGGCAGATTTAAGGCACAATTGCTGAAATATGATTGGATAAAAGCACTAATATAAACATACACTGCTGGAAGCAGTGCAACCAAGAGAAAAGCTATGAAATGAAGAGAATAGACTATTGGAAATAATTTAATACACATTCATGGAAAAATATATTAAAACAAAATCAGTGATTCTGATAACGTTTAGGCCAGCAGAGAAGGCTTTGCTGGCCCTGACGGCCCACCACTGATATAAATACACCATATGAAAGCTTTGTGTGAGGATTGAAATTTGAGATCTGCACTGGAGGGAAAAATGATCTGTAAATAATGACATTAATTTGGGGTTTTATAGGAATACAATTGGGGTCTTCTGGTAATGTATAGTGGATAAACTACTGTTATTGCACTTTTTCTGTTTTTGGAGCTTGGTGGTATAGCACTATATAACTATATCACTCTCCACTTTCATTGTGTAAAAAATAAGATAGTTTAAATTTTTATTTAGACTTTATGTTTCATGTCTCATTTTGTGTTTCATGGAATAAAAACATCAATACAAAGTTAAAACAACACAAGGGTGAGTAAAAGATGCAAAATTTAAATTGTTGGGTGAACTTTAACCTTTAAAACTGCTATTGTACATATTGTACATTTTCCCACAGTCTTATTACAATGGAATCCCCTGGTTAAATGTTGGATTATATGCGTTTAGCTCACTCAGGTGGCCTATCTCAGCTAAGTGATGAAGAAGAGAGTGACACTGATTTCCACAGCTCTGACCAGATCAAGCATAAATCCAGTTTATCAGCTGAAAGAGGAAATGACACAGTGAGAAGGGATATGGAGGTTATCTGCAAAAGCTCAGTACAAAGTGGCGACCGAGAGAGTGTGGCTAAAGCACAGAGAGATGACTCGATTAGGAGATGAATATTAATAATGGTCAGCTCAGACTATTTCAACACAAACACGCACACATTCCCCCTCACTCACTGTGGAGATCCGTTCATGGTAATTAATCCACAATATTAGATTCCATTCCTATTTTGCCCATCTAGTCTCTTTCTCGCACTCCAAATAATTGAAGAATCACCTGTCTTTCTGTAGAGGACAGAATCTCAGTTATTAATCAGAGATGTCTGCACACACTCTAAACGTCCATAGACAGATCACCACAACCATCAGGGCAAAAGTCAGAATCAACAAGAACAGGCTCAGAATAATAAATTGTGGCATGCTTTAGGCTTGTGTTTGTAGCCATATAATATTGATGTGGTCTATTGTAGAACATTATGATGAGCAAATAAACACCCAGTTACACAAATATGATGAATTTTAGTATTACATCAAAACATACTTGCTCTTGTGGCAGCGTCTATGTGAAATCTTCTTGTAAATACCATCAATTTGACACACTCTAAAAAATGCTGGGTGTTCAACCAATTTGGGGTCAAATAAGGACTAACCAACTGTTGTGGTTAAAAAGTTAATAAAAGTTAACCAAATTAACCCCAACAGTTGGGGTAGTTCCCATATTTGCCCCACAATGGGTGGAAACAAACCCAGCACTTTTTTAGAGTGCACTACATGAGATGAAATCAGCAATAAAAACCTCTCTACCTTTGGTTTGGGTTCATTTCCTGGGTCCAAGGTCCATCGGTAGGAACCCCAGATACAATTAATGAAAATTTATTTCCTAATTAACTACTCGATGAGGGTTTCAGATGTCTACGGTTGGGCACGACCCTGTGGAGGTGATGGATTTGATTCGGAGGTGTTCGAAATAAATGAAAGTAATTTTAATTTACAATAAGATGAAAAGGGAGGAGAAGGAGGGAGGAGGGACAAAAGGGTGCCAAGTACGTCGATCACAAATGCAGACATGGTTTTAAGTTTACGCGGCGCGATACGCAACGCAACGTGTAAATACACAGTATAAGTCATTATAATCAGTAATATGTTCCCCATGGATGCAACAAATGCCTCGTTTGTAAAAGGTTTTAATGTTTTTGTCTCGTCGCACCGGCCGGGACACGGAATCCCAGTATGTTAAGGGACTTAACATTTCCGTCACACACTTGAGGTATTCGGCCAATCACAATGCAATGGATAGCTGGCCAACCACAGCACACCTCACTTTTCAGACCGACGAGCTTTATAAAAATTGACACGTTTCAGAAAGGCGAGGCATAGAGGAGAAACAATAATGTACATTATGTGGAAAATAATGTGTGTTTTAACCTTAAACTGAATAAACACATTGCATTACACCAGGGTGCCCAACCCTGCTCCTGGCGATCGACTGTCCTGCAAAGTTTAGCTCCAACACCTGCAAAGACACCTGCCTTTAATTTTTAAGTGATCCTGAAGACCTTAATTAGTTGCTTCAGGTGTGTTTGGCAGTAGCAGGGTTGGGCAACCCTGCATTACACCAAATACACAAAATAATGTTATTTTTAGCAATGTCATATGACCCCCTTAATTACTTTTGAACACATCTCCCAGAATCCGGTACTGGGGCTGCTTTCTCCATTTTGCATTATGAAATAGCAGTTAAAAAAAGAACAGCAGATAATTTATCGGTGTACACAGTAGAGCTTTTAGCAATTTTATTGGCATTACAGTGGCTGGAAGGAAATAAACAGAACCAAAATGTAATCATAGCTTCTGACAGCTTATCTGCTCTATCTACTATTCAATCTGGGAAAACATTATGTAGACAAGATATCATATACCAGATATTCAACTTACTTTTAATACTGTATGATAAAGGGCTAGATGTTTCCTTCCTTTGGGTTCCTGCTCATGTAGGGGTGGAAGGAAATGAGATTGTAGATATTCTGGCAAGAGGAGCAATAAAGCATGAAACAGTTGATATACAAATACCGTTATGTAGAACAGAAATCAAAACCATTATTAAGGGACATAAAAGCAAAATATGGCAAGCATACTGGGACATAACTGATACTGGACGACATCTGTATAACATACAAAAACAAGTAGGCTTAAATATAGGAATCCAGAGCAGGAATCCAAAGGAAGGAAATATAATTACACGTCTTAGAATAGGTCATGCCGGTTTAAATTTTACATTACAGAGAATAGGAAAACACCCCACTGGTCTATGCAACCACTGCAACACACAAGAGACATTAAAACATATTTTATTAGATTGTAAAAGTTATGAAGAATAAAGAAGGGAGTTAGAAACACAAGCTGGAAAACAAAACATGACAGTGGGAAATCTTCTAGGAGAAACAATGTCTAGGGAAATACATAGTCTCCTAATGAATTACTTGAAAAATACTGGGATAAGTGAAAGAATTTGATGGAGATATATAGGGGGGAAGGAGAAGGTATGTATGTGTATATATATATGCAGTGTTGGGGAAAGTTACTTTTAAAAAATAATGCATTACAATATTATGTTACTCCATAAAAAAGTAACTAATCACGTTACTTAGTTACTTTTATGGAAAATAATGCGTTACGTTACTTTTGCGCTACTTGGACAGGGCTTGCTTGTTTGTTTTTAAAATAAAAAATTAATATTTTTGCCAAATATAGACCAAAGCCTTTTCACACCAAAAGTGACATGAATAAGCATCAGGCTGAAGGAAAGACATTTAGACTGCAGGAAAAAGAAAGACATTTTTCAACACACTTCAGCAATAAAAACAGACACACAAATGTTTGTCGAGAGTAATTTGTGCTTATTAGTATAGTTGAACTGGATCATCGAAGGTCAGATGCAAAGACATTGGTTAATAGAATGGGTTTAAATACATAAAGGATATTTGTGTTCTTTAACATTTAATTATTGCAGTTTGTGTCATATTCTGTGTAGCGTTTGGACCAATCAAACACACAATTTTTCATTTGATTTAACAAATCAGTTATTCCTTAGATTAACAAATCGTCACAGTCCCATCACCCAATAAACTGGATGCCAGGATGCCAGGCCCCCCTGGTTACCATGGCAACTAATGCGATATCACTGGTTTTTTCTGACCCACAGGAATGGAGTAGGGGAGAAACTCCCTCGTTTTACTCATGAGAAAGACACACAATGCCCAGTGAAATGGACTGTTCTCTAATTAATTCCTAGGAAAACCTTTCTTTGAATGAACACAAATATCCTTCAGTCCATGGTGTATGTTGTCTTTGATATTTATAGACTATTCTATGCATGCTTATGATTGAACCCATTCCTGTCATCTTGCGATATGTAATCCTACCATGTTTAGTATATATGAATTAGTACTCGGATGATCTAATTGAGAGTGTATATTATATGTTGGTACAAAGGCAATATATTAGTGTCCTGAGAATATTTAGTAATTTCGATTCAAGTCCATTAGCAAATTACCATGCTTCCACAACAAAGAGTCATAAAACTCCCCAGTATTTCAAACTCCCGCTTGGGATTTCAGCCTTTCTCATTGGGCAAGCCCATCTTGAGAGGTGTGAATCTTTTTCAGACCTTAAAGGCTTCACATCAGTGACCCGCCCGGAGTCGGTTTTTTTGGTTGAATTCTGAGAAGATGAAAATGTGAGCTACAACGCTCCAGAACATCCTAAGCTCGTGCCAGGCTTCGGCCTTGACTTTTACATTCATCAAGATTCTCTGACGCAAAACTGGTTCTTTTTCATCAACCAAATACAGCAAAGATCAACTTGAACCTTTGGACAGCATCAAGCCTTTCTTTCAGACAGACGAGACGTGCACGTATCAGACTTAGTCTTATTGATTGATACCTTAGGCATCATTTGTACCATTTTACAAAAGTGTGTTTGAACTAAGAAACTAATGTTTCCTTCAGGCTGTAGATCTGCCGAATATCAAATGGTACCATAGCTTCACGTTTTTATTTCTCTTCTTTTTACTGCCTAAACATTAACTCCTTTTCCTAGACCAACTGTAAGCGTGTGTGTGTGTGTATGTGTATGTTAAACCAGCTTAATGTGTTTATGTAGTATATTAGACTAGTTTAAGTATTTAAGTAGTTAATAAAGTCTTACTTGTATCACACTGAGGTTGTTCATTGTTTGATCATAACTGGAGTCCCTTAATCATGCATATTTATGCTACAGGCTTTGTGTAGAGTTGTATAGTAAGAAAGTTATTTCCCTTAACCATTAAATTTACGTTCTTAGAATTGACAGACAGTTGACCCTGAGAGTTCAAGTAAATATCTACAGTGGATCTACATATTTATAATTAATTATAACTAGTTACTGATTAATGATTCATATGTTTTCCCCATGAGATGATTCGCTAATCTAGTTGCATATTTTTTTTTTTTGAGGAATACTGAATCTGTGTTTTTTGGAGTGAGATGAATAATGCACTTCCTATTTATTATTAGAACTACAGTAAACATCTTTCTGATTCTCTAAAAGGGGCCAGGAGAGCTGACATTCAAAAATTGAAAAAAAGTACCGTGCCTTACTTATTGAAAAGAACTCCGATATATCTGTAATAAAAAGTAATGAGGTACTTTACTAGTTACTTGGAAAACAGTAATCGGATTATGTAACTCGTTACTGTAATGACCCATTACCCAGGGGTGTAGCTACCCGCACTTTTGCGGGCAAGTGTGTTCGTAGAGGTTTTCAAGAGCCGGTGTGAATAAATATTGATTTAAATTCAAAGAGACCGGATAGTCTGTGCATGATCTGATGTTTTATTCGGACCCAGAATAAGGCGAGATGAACATCGCGGAACGCAAAACACACTCTTGCAGTGTAGGTTTCACTCACACTCGAAGCCGGAGGCGCTCTCACGCAGGAAGTCGTACGAGGAAATTCCTAATATGGACAAAAGCGTCCAGCTATCGCAGCTATCGCTGTATGAAAACAGTTGTTTTCACAGAAAACAGAAACGTTTGGAACATGAAGACATTAAACATACGATTACGACAATACACACTATATTGTTTATTTGTGTTTGTCAAGTAATCTCCAGGTAATAAATAAATAAAGTATATGAAAAATGCAGTGCTAACTGACATAGCATTTATTACAGTACTGAAACTATTCTGCCTTATGTGATAAAAAAGTGTTTGTAGTATAAAAACAAATCATTGTCCAGCAGTTATCGTTTATAAGCCATTTTAAAAGCTAGAAATGAGAGAAAAATTTAAGTTGCCTATACACTACCGGTCAAAAGTTTTTGAACAGTAAGATTGTTCATGTTTTTTTGAAGAGGTTTATTGATCCAGTACAGACAAAAACAACAATTTTTGAAATATATTTCAAATAAACTAGAACTTTTCTATTTGCAATATATTTTAAAATGTAATACTAGGCGATTTTCAAAGCTAATTTTTTGCAATCATTACTCAGTCACACTATCCTCTCAGAAATCATGCTGATATACAGATTTGCGATCAAAAAAAATTACTAATAATAAAATTAAAACACGTTTCTGGAGCAGCAAATCAGATATTAGCACTTATAGAATGGTGACACTGAAAGACTGGAGTATGATGTGAAAATCAGCTTTGATACACAGCAATCATTAAAATATATTAAAATAGGAAGCAGTTATTTTAAATAGTAAAATATTTCACAACATTACTGCTTTTGCTGTACTTGGATTCAAATAAATGCAGGCTTGGTGAGCAGAAAATAATTATTTAAAAAACATTAAAAATCTAACTGTTCAAAAACTTTTGACTGGTATAGTGTATATAGATTACAGAATGTTATATGGTAATGTTTTATCTATATATATACACAGTGGTGTGAAAAAGCGTTGGCCCCCTTCCTGATTTCTTATTATTTTTTTGCATGTTTGTCACACTAATGTTTCAGAACATCAAACAAATTTAAATATTACACAAAGATAACACAAGTGAACACAACATGCATTTTTTAAATGAAGGTTTTTATTATTAAGGGAAAAACAAAATCCAAAACTACATGGCCAGTCCAGGTAGGTGGCTGGTAAATGCAACTTTCAGTTGGTTTGCCCAACGCCAATAAAATTTAAGAGAAGGATCTCCGAATACTCACAGGAAAGGGAAACAAGTCCGCATTGTTGACGCAAAACATATGGGCGGCTCAGTGAAACGCACAGGCTCGCAACGGCGACTTGATTTGATTTTTAAAGGTAAGTAAATGCATGTGGACCTTTCTACGTTTTAATCAAGTCCCGGTGAGTATGTTCCCTATCACTTGGGTTTTTAGGTATAGTAATTTTATGGGTTCTTAAAGGTCTTGCTTTTTGGAGAGAGCAGGCCATCACGCTGGGCTTTCAGATGTGGAGTTAAACGATATTAAAACTTCCAGCGCAAAACTATATAACTTAGGGTGACCCATAAGTGCAATTGGCCCCAGGACGCGTCCTGCCAGGATTTCTATATTGCCTAAAATATCTAGGTTTTGGCTCTGTTTGCGTGTGCAGACCGATCGGGTGTATGACACCCTACAACTACTACGCCAGGACGGTTCCTTATGCTTTCAAAGTGCTCTCGAGGTATTTTGATGTCATACACCAATCGGTCTGCACACGTAAACGAAGCCAAAACCTAGATATTTTAGGCATTATAGAAATCCTGGCCAGGACGCATCCTGTGAAAACGGCACGTATGGTCACCCTAGTATATACGTATATACAGTACATGGCAGTAATTCCTGCGGATTGAATATTACGCGATATGTAATGTTTAGATAGGTTAGCCGTTTTGTTTTAATATTGCAATTTGACTAAAATGTGGATAGTTATTTTTCCAAACAAAATGCTTTCCTCTTCAAGAAGTTTATATAATCTGTTAAATCCTGATAAATAAATGTTGCACAGTTTTGGGAAACAAAAGAATCTGAACCAATAAAATGTAAGTGCGTATGATACAAGCCCAATCGTATGCTTACAAAAAGCTATGTTGGAAACCTCCCCCCCTCCTCACACCCCCTCCCCTCTCTATCCCACTCTCACCTCCCTCCCAACTCTCACTCCCTATCCCCCTCTCCCTCCCTCTATCCCTCCCTCTACCTCTCCCTCTCCATATACTCAATCTCCTCAGATGGGGGACTCGATAAGAAGGAGCTGGACGCCGCAGGGAAGGAGCGGGAGGCCCGTAAGCGCAGTCGCTCTCGCTCCAGGGATCGTGATCGGAAAGGATCTCCGGGCAGAGAACGCAAACGGCACCGGTCCCGTGAACGCAAGCGCTCCCGCAGCAGATCCAAATCTCCTGACCGGTGTGTAGGGTTGGATACTGTTCTTCTCATATCAGTGCTAATGCATTTGTACTCTAACGCTTGAACTCTGTTTCTCTGTATTTAGAGATCGTCGTCAAAAAGACAAAGAAAGAGACAGAGACAGGGGCCGCAAAGACAGAGAAAGAGACAGGGACAGACGGGACAAAGACCGGTCCAAGAAATCAAGGTTTGAATCATACTTGACTCAAAAATATTTTTAGGGCTGAACAATATGGACGACAGGATGACCTGGTGCCAGTGCTTTGTGACTTATGTTTATTGATCATATCAATACTCTTTTCTTTTCTTTTTTTAAACATGATTTGTGATGTACTGGCAGTTGTTGCAAATTCTGAAGAAAAAAACGTTTAAAAAAAATTTTTCACCTAAGGAAATATAATATTATGAGATTGATGATATAACAAAACCTCTAACACACAAAATATGATGCTGAAAAATGTAAAAGGTATTGTGGTGGAGCTGGTGAAAATAGCAGCAGTAAGTAAAATCGGAACTTAGCGAATGGACCAGGAGGAAAAAATCCTTATTGTTGAGAATTGTTTATATTGAAATGCATGGCATTGTGTATTTATAATGGGATATTTTAATAATTTTTTCTTCCTTATTGTGACACATATCCGAATGAAATGGCTTCTCGAATGAGGAAAAAAATGGGCACATGAATTTAAGAAAAATGAATGATGTGCAAATACATTTGTAATAAACACTGCAATATTCCATTAAAGGTGACATATCATGAAAATCAAACTTTTCCAGGTTTTAAGTGCTATAAACAGGTCCCCAGTGCATCTGCCAACCAAGGAAACGCCGAAAGCTTAGCCAGGAAATTCGTTTAGTAAGCATTTTCTGCAAGCGTCTGAAAAACGAAAAGAGAGTCCCTGATTTAGATGCCCCCCCGTCTGATGTGGCCCACAGACGGATACTCCATATCTAATATCACCTCCTATTTTTTGTTAATCTGATGTTCCAAACGGTGCGTCATTGGGTTTTCGCAGCGAGTGTGTACCGTTTCTCAGGCCATGGCGAATGTTTGAGCAAAACATGCTAACTGTTCTGCCTTTGGCTGCACAGACGAGTACAGAACACTGTTTAGAGTCCCAGCCTCAGAGGATTTATTGGATTATTTACGTATATTGATGCTGCACACAGATCTAAAATAAAAAGCGATTATTTCCCAGCTGTTAACTTCCCAGCATAAAACGACGTTTTGATTACTCGAATGTTTTTAACATAAACTTGTGTGTGAGTGAGAACTTAGTTTAGTACTCGCATGCTGTTACAGCCGCTTTCTGTCCTTGTGCTTAGAATGTCTTCTCTCAGAAAACAGTATATCAGAAGTTTAAACTAATATGGTTCAAAACGCATGTTTTCAGCGTGATAAACATGATAATCAGAAACAAAAAAGATGTTTTAGCAGGTACGAGCTGTAAAGGCACAACTCTATTCTGGAAAAGGGTGCAGGGAGCAGCAGCTCATTTGCACTTAAGAGACAGGCCATGGTGAATTTAATACTCGGCTATAAAGTTTGCTTTTTCCTCCCAGGAGCACTTCCCCTAAATCCAAGGATTTGAAAACAAAGAGGGAGAAGGATGTGAAGAAAGAGGAAGAGGAGAAAGATGAGAAGAAGAAAGAGAAGGTGCTCTATTAGGTCATTTCAAGTTTGAATGTTGCATACTGTGTACTTTTTTGACACTGTTTCTGCACTGATTTAGGTGCAGCCTCTCTCTCTTGAAGAGCTGCTTGCTAAGAAGAAAGCAGAAGAAGAGGCAGAATCTAAGGTGAAGAGATTTAGATATATTATAATATAGATATATTATATTATATATTATATATACTATATTATGCATGCACGTTGCACTCAATAGTTGTTGTTTTTGCTAAACATATGTTCATATCGCTACGACCAAGTTCTTGTCCTCAAGGGGAGCGAGAAGCTGCGGCCATCAACCGGCGGGACGCGAAGAAGAGGAACGCCCGCAAACAAGGGACGAGGACGAGCAAGAAGAGAAGATATTTCAGGACTCACGGCAGGAAGATGCTAGGTGAGAGGAGGACAACGTAGATCTGTAGAGACATGATTATACTTTTAAAATGGTTTCATTTTTGTTTTGTTTCGTTTAGTCAGTGTTGTTAACTTGGGATATCATACGTAGTGGCCATTGCACGTTGACCTCAATCAACTTTTAGCAGATGCATGCAATTTTCAGTTTTTCTCATCATCTTGCATAATCTAACTTGCAGAGGATCCTCAGGAGAGAGAACGACGGGAAAGAAGGGAGCGGATGGAAAGAGAGAACAATGGGAATGATGAAGATGATGGGCGACAGAAGATTAGAGAAGAAAAAGACAAAGGAAAAGAGCTGCAGGCCATAAAGGTGAAGACTTCTACACTGTCTTCACTTACTCAGCTGGAGAAAAGACTAACCACGTTATATCATCGTCTTGGCTGAGAGTAATCATTAAAAAAAATTTATTAGTATTAAACATTTTATTCATTGTCAAAGATACACGTTATAAGGAAAAACATAGAAATACTAGATTACACAATTTTATTTATTTTTATTTTACATGTATGTTTTTATATAATTATAAGTAAAAAGCCTTAGATTGCACAGAATTTTAACAACTGGTATAGTTGGTATAGGATTTATTTTGAAACCATTTTTACTCAGAAACTGCTAGTAAAATTTCACAAATAATACAAAGAAACCGACACGTAACCTTTGAATTAAAAGAGATTTTTGTAGTAGACAGACTGAAATAGTATTTCTTGTAAACTGTAGTCCAAGTAATCTTATTTAAATACAATTTTACAGGTGTACCGTAAAGATGCTGAGTCCATGTTTGGCAATTAGCAGAAGAGTCGGGTACAAAACGCATTAAGACCTGAAGTAGTGTAAGTAAACTGTTTCTAAATATCACTTTGGGAATAAGAAGCCATCGTCTGCAGGAAAATCTGTGAAATTCATTTGCAAATATAGTTCTGCTATCAGAATAAATCATCTTTCAAACTTTTTTTATGCTGTGCATGCAGTGCATGTGGTGGGTATGGCTTTTGACGAAGGTGGACCATTGATTAGTTATGTTCTCTTCAGGAGCGTATCTTGGCGGGATTGAAGAACCGGCGGCGCACCCGCCATCGAATGACAGGAAGGGTCGCTCTTTGCTGGGATGCGTCTGAAGAAACATCAAACGATAAATCAATGTAAGCACTCAATGAGATGCAACTAATAACGCACTGCTTTGCGTGCAATGAAGATTATTTTGTTATTGTACTGCATTGCATTGCTCTTGATGCCTTTAGGTCACTCTGTTTACCCTGCACCGTGTTTAGCCAGTTTGATTAACATAGTTATATGGCATATTGATATAGAGCTAAAGCATTATTACCAGCACAAGAACACCGGTTTGACTCGTTTTATGTGTATCGCATAAAGAAAAAGCATAAGGGTTCAGTTACGGCGAGGTCATTGCGGCATCGACCGGAAGCAGCGAAGAGGATCAGTCCCAATTCTACGGAGACATGATGCGAGAAGAGAAGGACACGTGAAAGAGAAAGAGCAACGAGGCGGTAAGTCCCAACACTGGCATTCTATGATAGATGCATGTGCAGTTACAATGCAAAGTTTTGGGTGCAGTAAGGAGATATTTTTTTTTGAAAGAATTGTATGTTCTGTTCAGCCAGGAGGCATTAAATTGGTCGAAAGGGACAGTAAACAGGGTGTACGGCGGTCTTTAAAGTTTAAAAAAAAGTCCTAAATTCGTATTCAGATGGCGTCTAAATTATTTTTGGTCACATTCAACGCTAAAAATACTTCAGTAGGGACGACTATGATGTTTACAATCAATGGCAGGACCCCGAAGATTTTTCTTCTGTAAGTTACTGCGTCATCAGACCACTCCCTGGAGAAAGGCAGTAAGTTAGCAGAATAAAAGGTCGCTGATGAAGATCACTCTGTTTGTTCGCGCACTTAAGAACAATGAGTCGTTCGATCGCACATATAAACTCAGAAGAAACACACTGAGGTAAAATTCTAAATGTTTCGTTTATTCATAACATGATATAGTTAAATAACACCATGACAAGTGAGCTATTTTACTCAATATTCTCACGACGCAAAAAAAACAAACATTCAAAACACCTACAGAGTGCAGGCATTATGTGAAGTCTAGTGCGCGTGCGCATTTAGAGTGCGTTCTTTCGCTGCGTGATTCAGTCTGTTAAAATTAATTTAGAATGATCACAAATTAAGACATGGGGCAGAAAATTTATTTATTTTATACCACTTCATATAGTTAATCAATTTTACAGGAAGAGTGCATTTTCCCCCCAAAAATTGCCATATACAAATGTGATATTGATTTTTACAACAGTTCAATAAACTAGAAGTTTTATTAAGAAACTTATGTTTTAGACACCATATTTCCTGCATATTCTCCAACAAAAATCATTCCAAACAAAGCCACAGCACTGTTATGCGTCTCTGAAAAACATGACAGTGTTTCGTTCCTGAATGAATCACTCGTTTAAATGATTCGGTTCAGTCGCGTTGACTCACTTATTAACAGTGACTTGCTGCCACCTGCTGGCGGTTTTTAATTTCACATTTAAAGGACTTTTAATTTTATTAACATTCAAATTTTCAAATAACAGTATTCAATTTTTTATGTTTAATATAGCAAATTATTTATGAATTTGTAACTGCAGGTTAAATGCATTCATGTTCTGCATTAAACGGTGTGTAAATACTTCTGAATGCCACTTCAGGTGCAGCTTATGTCTGGATTGCAAAGATGAATTTTGTTGATCTGATTTTCACTGCTTGGTAAAGCCAATGTATTAAGTATTAAATTCACTGATTAACATGTACAAATGCGACTCAAAGATAATGCCACTTATAGAAAAAGTTTAGAAAGGTTAAAAAAAAAATCCATAAACGGTAAAAAACACTTTAATATTGGAAAGATAATTATCTATGACCACACACAGGATATGACGAAAATATCAACATTTAGGGAGTCAGCTGTCACAAATCCTTAGTCCGCGTGATAACACACCTTAATCAGTTGAATGAAGGATCAATACGCACTCTTCGGTCGTACACCTCTTACTGGAGTTTCAGTGTGAGAAGTATGTTGAAAGTATGCTTTTCTGCCAACATTTCTTATTTGTATATTCAAAAAAATATTTAAAACAATCTCATAACATTATTTATACATATTTAATAAATAAATTAATATTATTATTGTTATTTGCAGTTGTAATTATTTAATCTGACTGGTAGCAGCCCTAGAGTGTATATTGAATTTATTGATAAATTATAATAATTTGACATGAAAGATGGTGCATACATCTAAAAAGGTTTAAAAATAGTATTTTTTAAAGGTAAATATGCAGATTTAAGTAAGTAAAAGCTGATAGAACACTGATGAAAAAATTGCTTCAGAATAAATTGTTTACTCAACCAAAAATCTCAGTGATGCAGTTATATTGCAGGGATATTTTGTATGGAATATCGTCTGCTGACATGAAAAGTTCACTGTAAATCGTAGTAATAAATATAATTTATTACAACAATGATATTTTGTTTTCTTTTATATTTAAACACATTAAATATTACATATAAGTATGTAATAAAATGTGTATTTCCATTACAGGTTTAGGTCTTAAATTTCATATAAGGTGGTCTTAAGGTCTTAAGTCTTAAATTTAACTTGTTCAAGTCTGCAGAAACCCTGAAGTAAGTAATTTATAATGTTACAAAAGATTATATTTCAGATAAATTCTGTTCTTTTGCACTTTCTATCAATCAAAGAATCCTTAAAAAAAAAATATCACAATTCCCCAAAACTAATAACACGCACAACGTTCTAAATTGAATATAATAAGAAATTTTTTGCATGATTTCTGAAGGCTCATGTGAACCCCCAGTTCAAATGGCTGACAAACTAAATTGAATTTGTACTTAAATATTATTTTCCCCCCACCCAAAAACAAATTATATTCGAATTTAAAATGCATCGGGTGAAGAAAAGTTTTGGCTTCTCTCGAGGCAACAGAGGGGCAACATGAGCTAAATCTTACTAATAAAGACCGTTCTCAAAGCATAGAGAAGTGACTATTCGGTGGGCAAAAAGGTTTATAAAAAAAATTATAATTAAGTGCAAACAACTCTAAACAAAATGGCATAAGTATGTATGTAGTTTAATACTAAGGCCAAAAAAACAATAACAAAGGTATTTTTCATTAAAAACCACGACTCGCAGTGGCGATGGGAAAAAACCCTGTCTAAAGTCTAGAGATTGTTTTTTCAAAAGTTGAACTGCATAATTTTACAGGCTTTCTGACAACAGTGGCTCTTTTGTGTGAAGCGAGTTGCAACGGTGTGATAGATGTCTATGAAAGAAAATGCACGAATATGAGTCTGTGTGAACCGGCTTGGTTTGAGTAGTTTTGAAATAAACACATCTCCGATGAGTTCCTTTTCTGACAATAGTTAATGAACAAACGCAAGCAGCGCAATCTAGTGGCTTCAACTGGATAGGCTAAAAAAAAACATTAAAATGCAACGACACTTAAATCGTCATCGCATCTCGTGCACCACTTATAAGGCTGCCTTTAATGCACACCTACAATTCAAATGCAAACGGTTTTGCATTCAAATGTGGATTTTTATTTTAAATTTGACAAATATTCGAAATTCGAAAAAAAATTTACAGCCCTACCGTTGTTGTTACATGCACAACTTTGTTCAACGGAAGAATTCATTCCAGATGCATGAATCGATGTAGTGTTTACATGTCGTAAATAACGTGATAGGGTGCTGTGCGCGTTTTGTCCAACGCTTCAATTAGGACTAGATTTTTTGAATGCGCACAATGAACGAATTGGGCCGAGCCTTTCCCGCCCTGCTGTTTGTGCATAATAACCACTCTCCTACACTTTCTTTATTTGTTTTAAACAGCAGACTTAATATTGATCCATTTCTGGTCATAATTTGGCGACAATGAGCATATAAACCACTGTGCCATGCTGCTAATATTTATCACTCCATAAAATGCCCCTCCCTGTGCCCAGAACCAGTCGTCTGTGGATGAGAATCCAAAACAAGGACTGGTGGGACGTTGTCCTGCTTCACTTCATACACTGAGTGAAAAGAGTTTTATAATGACAGGACACTCATTTATACAACACTTTATTTAACAGGTAGGACAGCTGGTTCTGCGAGTCATACGTCATTAAGCTATTTCTGCGTCATTGCACAAGCACAGTCCTTTCAGTTTCGGTTTTCAATCTGATCCAAGTGTTCACATGCACCGATTGAGCTCAGTCGGATCGATTAAGGTGTTTACATGAAGGTTTTTCAGTCCTATTGAGTCATCAATTACTAACGGATTATTTGATTGCATGTAAACGTAGCCACTGAAGACTGAAACAGTGCCTCTTGAAATTCAGCTTTGCTGAAATATATTCACATAGAAAAGTTGTAATACTTCACAAAACTGTTTTTACTGCATTTAAAAAATAAATAAATGCAGTTTTAGTCAGCATAAGAGACTTCTTTAAAAAGAATCTTACTGCTATTAAACGTTTGGTAATGTATATTTGACCAATATGAGTTTTTCAGTGGAGGATACTGGAAAGGTAGAGTTCATTTTAATCAATTTATAAGTAAAATTGCCTAAAATAAACAAGAGCAAATTATGTTATTACCAGGACTGTAACTGACTCAAGGGAGAGCTATTGCATCTGGTAAATGGAAATAAAAGCTACTGCATATGGAAAATGGAAATTAGCCTAATCAGATTTTCAGTTTTAATGCATATGCTTTTTACATTTTCTGTATTTCACAGATTGAGGCTGAAGAAGGTCCGAAAGAAGGAGGCCAAGCAGCGCTGGGACGACCGGCACTGGTCTCAGAAGAAGCTGGATGAGATGATAGACAGAGACTGGAGAATCTTCAGAGAGGATTACAGCATCACGACCAAAGGAGGAAAGATCCCCAACCCCATCCGCAACTGGAAGGAGTATTCACTGCCGCCACACATTCTGGAGGTCATCGAAAAGTGTGGATATAAGGTTAGTGTGTTTTTTTTTTGGCCTGCTTCTAAATTGACATAAGGTTTAGATTGTTCTGCAAGTGTTTAAAAATGCTTGTTGCATATGGCATTCATGTAAATGTTTTGAATACATTCAAAATGTTTTATTCTATACATTTTCGTCAGGATCCCACACCTATCCAGAGGCAGGCCATTCCTATTGGCCTACAGAACCGTGACATCATTGGTGTGGCCGAGACTGGTAGTGGTAAAACCGCCGCCTTCCTCATTCCTTTATTGGTCTGGATCACCACTCTGCCTAAGATTGACAGGTGAGAGCTCACTTTTCTCTGTCACACTCTTATATGCCAACACCTGTTCTGCAGAATCAGATCAAATGTGGGAAACTCTGCATGTGTTTATGACTGTAGGATCGAGGACTCGGATCAGGGACCGTATGCTGTCATTCTGGCCCCCACTCGTGAGCTGGCACAGCAGATAGAGGAGGAGACGATTAAATTCGGCAAACCGCTGGGGATCCGGACAGTGGCTGTGATCGGTGGAATATCCAGAGAGGATCAAGGCTTCAAACTCAGGATGGGTTGTGAGGTGAGTGCAAAAATATTTCTAAATTATTGATTATTCATAATGATAATTTTTTTTGGTGGTAGGCTTATTATAGTTAACTATAATTAAGTAAACCCATAAAAAAGTTACTTGAAATAAATCTAAAAATGGTTTTATTTTAGCTAGTTGCCAAAGCAACGTGTCATTTTCATTTAGTTGACTTGATGTACTATCTTTATTCGTAATGGATAACTTCATTATAGTTGTAGATCTGATGTGTTTTGCCTCTCATCTTAGATTGTCATAGCCACACCCGGTCGTTTGATCGACGTGTTGGAAAACCGGTACCTCGTCCTGAGCAGATGCACGTATGTGGTACTGGACGAAGCCGACAGAATGATTGACATGGGCTTTGAACCCGACGTCCAGAAGATTCTGGAGTACATTCCTGTGACCAATCAGAAGCCAGACACCGATGAAGCGGAGGACCCCGAAAAAATGATGCAGAACTTTGAGTCAGGCAAACACAAATACAGACAGGTAACAGATATCACAAGTTGTTATCGTTGTAAATAGGAAATAACTATAAACTCTGATTTCAAAATATCCTGGTTTCTTTAAAATATCCTTGTATTTCACGTCTTTTCAGACGGTCATGTTTACGGCCACTATGCCTCCTGCAGTGGAGCGTTTGGCCAGAAGCTACCTCCGACGGGCTGCGGTGGTGTACATCGGCTCTGCAGGCAAACCTCACGAGAGAGTGGAGCAGAAGGTCATCCTCATGTCCGAGGGTGAAAAGAGGTCAGAGTGCATGTTAAAAGTGTAACACTTCATATTCAAGTGGAAGTTGTTGTCAGAAATGTACTTGCTTTTTCTCACAAATGTTCTTGTGTGGTAAACAGGAAGAAGCTGCTGGATGTTTTGGCAAGTGGCTTCGAGCCGCCCATCATCATCTTCGTTAACCAGAAGAAGGGTTGTGACGTGCTGGCTAAGTCTTTGGAGAAGATTGGAGTGAGTGCACAGTGTTTATTAATGTCTGTGATGCTTACTAGAACTCACTTTCAGTCAGTAACTCTCAATCTTTTTTTTCCTCTGTCCTGCAGTACAATGCTTGTACTCTTCACGGTGGTAAAGGTCAGGAACAGAGAGAGTTCGCTCTGTCCAACCTAAAGGCTGGAGCTAAGGACATCCTGGTGGCCACAGATGTGGCAGGCAGGGGTATCGACATCCAGGACGTCTCCATGGTCCTCAACTACGACATGGCTAAGAACATCGAGGGTGAGTCCAACATCAACTTCGTCACTTTTAACCTTTGCTTTTTAGAACTCTAAAATGGTTATATCAGGGGACTTCCCGTTTCCCATTCCTATTTTGAGGATTAATTTTTAACGGTTTCTTTTCTCAAGACTATATCCATCGTATTGGCCGAACGGGTCGTGCTGGAAAGAGTGGTATGGCGATGACCTTCCTGACCAAAGAAGACTCTTCTGTGTTCTACGACCTGAAACAGGCCATCTTAGAAAGTCCCGTGTCCACCTGCCCGCCCGAGCTGGCCAATCACCCAGACGCCCAGCACAAGCCTGGCACCATCCTTACCAAGAAGAGGAGAGAGGAGACCATCTTTGCCTGAGCTGAACCATTTACACATGTTGTTTGTTTTCTGTTGAACGTCCTGTGCTGTTTCTTATCACCAGATTCTTTGCCAGGGGATCAGTTTTCTGGCAGATAAACCAATGACAAGTGTAGAAAGCTGTAGCAGAGAGAAGTCATCACTTGACATCCTAAGATGGACAGTTAGTCAAACATAAAATTGTAGAACCGCACACATCTTTTCTTTTTTACACATTTCATGTAATAATTATGTTTGATTTTTAAATTGTGTAAAAATACCAATTCATGAATGCATCTGTAGATACTCCATTCTAGTCAAAGGATGAGTTAAAACTGTTCATGCACTCTATGGATAAATAATAAAGTCCTTTAGACTGACTAAACTGTCGTTTGGAAATCATTTGATTTTTTTGATTTTTTATATTGATTGCAAATTGATCTGTACAAATCTTTAATGATAATCTGTCCTGCAGTCACTAAAGTTACCCTGCCAAAAAATAAGACATTTTAAAAATATGTCACTAAGCCAACATGAAACTGAAGTAAATTCTCTTTTGAATTTGTGTATTTTACGGTGTATGCTAATGGCAGCTTGATAACTTAGCTACTGAATCGACCTTAATGCCAAGGTATTTGAAGGTGAAGGGTGTAAAATTGAGATTTTGGGGACGAGTTACATATTTTGTTGAAAGATTATGATATCAGCACTTTAAAAGGCAAATAATGTGTATTAAGTTGAATATTGAATATTATTGACAGCAGTGATAAATTCTTTGGCATATATATCTAAATGAAAAAGAAAGAAAAACAGAACAAAAAAACTCACTTGTAATCAAATATGAGCAATGATTAAACAATTGAGACACGACTGGAGTGTTAAAAGTACATAAAAGGTTTTGTTTTTTATTATAACTAGTGGTATTTTCTTTAAATAGAAAGCATATACAGCATCAGGCAGGATTTTGTTTTTCGTGTTGTCAGAAAGATGAAGGGGCGAGAGAGAGAAAGTGTACCTACATCAACGCCTGAGGACCAATTAAGTGTCCATTGCAATTATTGCATTACAAAGCAGACATCAAAAAAAAAAATAGTGCAATATATTTTCTCTACTTACACAGAAGAGTAAGTGTCAATGTTCTAAGGCGTTTTCTTTCCATGTTTGTATTGCATACAGAATTGAAGACAAAGGACTCAAATTATACCCATTGTAAAAATTGTGCTTCTTAATACACCAGAAAGAAGAAAAATAAAAAGAAATCAGTGTTTGTTATGGATTCTGTATTGGTCCTCTAGAAAACAATGTGATGCCATAACAGAAGGGGAAAAACTGTATCATGTACATTTACATGTACTAAGACATGCAAAAAAAACAGAACCTCATACAGTTTATCACAGTACACATGCTCTTTTACATTGTGCATTGTGGATCATATAAATAATCTCTTTTCTCAGTCTTAATATCAGCTACAACAATGCAAGTTCTTGACTTACATAAAAGTATCCGATCAATGCCATTTAAAAGAATGTTCCAAGTTAAAAAGTTGAGCTCTGTTGACACAATAGAACAATTTGGACTCGTCTCTTTCAAATCACATGTACAGTAATGGACTTACAATGGAAGTCTATGGGACAAACCATTCTGGAGGGTTTAAAAGCAGAAATGTGCAGCTTGTGGTTTTGTTAAAGTGCTTATACCAATTCTTACAAAAACTTAATGGGAATGTACTTCTGATTATGTGTTACCACTTTTCATGATCATGAGAGTCGTCGAAAGATTAGATATAACTTAATATAGACAAGGTTACTAAACAATTTTATCTAATCCGTCTAATTATTATATAAGTCTTGTGGCTTACTTGTGATCAGATTCTGTCTTTGTCCGATTCTTTCATTACAGCTTGAACCTGGAACATTCCTTTATTACATCAATCCAAATATGTGCTATGGTTCAGCGTTAACATAAAACATAACATTGGAGGTATTGAAGTCCATGAGATTGAAAATGAGCTATTCAAAGAAAATTAACTTTGCGGCAGAAGCCCCTTGTCTGTGCTCAGTATAAAAGAGGGTGAATTTTCTTAGGAAATAGAATAATACTTACAACAAGAATCAATGCAGTACTAAAGTAGATCAGAAACAATCTAAAGAAACGATCAGATCACATGCAACACTTGCATAGAATTTTTTTTCAGTCATGCTCTGATTTTCTTTCTTTTTTAAAATATAGAACAATAGATTAAAGTGATACATGTTGATAGCAAATAAAGATGCAGTACACTAAAGGACTGGTCAAGAGGATTGGTCAAGGCATTTGTTAGTGGACTTTTACCCTGACTTCCACACCCCAGAACATGTACATTTCTCATGACCCTCTAAATGGCCAATGCAAAATTTTACTTCAAGATTGGTGCTGTAAACGCAGTGTCAAGAGCCGTGACACAATCTACATCAATTTGAACTTATGTTAGAAAGGCAAGAGCGGGGAATCTTCAGTCTGATATGGAAAGGCTCTTTTGGTTCTGAAACATAGTCTGCATACTCATAGTATGCAAACACAAATGCTTATAACTATGTAATTGGTATTACATTCTCACAACCCTGTTGAAAAAACAAGCATATGCTGGTTAGGTATGTTTTGACGCTGATGGCGTTTTCAGGGTCTGGTTTACAAGCTGGGCCTTTGCCATGGAGTTGTTATGTCTATGTCATTTGCTGGTTAAATGCTGGTGCCTCATTTGCTGGTTGTATGCTGTCTGTGCTGGCAAAGGACCCGCGGCGCCATAATAGCCGCAAAAGGACGCAGCATACACGGGAGGGGGGCAAAAGCGCAGGCAAAAGGACACGCATAAACTCAAGTGGCAAAGGACCAGCAAAAGGACCAGTATAATCCAGCAAAGGACCAGCTTAAACCAGCATCCCAGCGTCAAAACATACCTAACCAGCATATGCTGGGGCACTACAGTGTCCATTAGCATAAACTGCATCTTCTTCTAGGGTAAGTTTTCTTCTTCACATCAACGACTGTCATGGTGGAGCAAGAGTTTGAAGAGAATTGTGGTCTGACACATTTTGAAACAATGATGTAGCTTGAAACACTTGCATTCACATACTTGTGTACAATATGTTTCAAGCCTTAGCATTCACCATGTCACGCGTAATGTAGTAGCCACTAGTAAGTGTTGTTTTCCCTGTTTGAATTTCAGTGTATTTCAGGTATACATAAACCCTCTCCAGCATTAAGCTAAGATGCTAACATACTATGTTAGTGATGTTGTCCTAATACTACGCTGGGCACATTGATGGCTCAATCTTCATATCAGACATCAATTTTATGTCGATAAGTCTTTACAATTTAATAGGAGGGAGGATGTTTCCGAAAGTGCATTCTGGGAATGTACAGATCCAGTACAATCAATGCAACACAATCAATTGAGGGACAGTCAATTTAGCACCATCCCTCTGGAGGACAATACATTAGTGCGTAGGACTAGAGGTTGTTAAGGCATGCAACTATACATTCACTCGAGTCTCTGTGCATGTTTTGAAGGAACTGTGTAGTCTACGTGAAATCATACTTAAATACATGTCCTATGTATAAACATTGCATTAAATTGGAAATAAGGATTTCTCTTTCTGTATGGCGATTTTTGGATATGCACTGAAATCTAGAGGCCATCACAACAATTAATAATACTAAAGATGTTTTAATTGTAAATTTTCTTTCAAAAGAACCAAGTCAATAACTACAGCGCTACATTAGAGTGTACTGCAACTTTATGTGACTTTACATAAACGTACAACAACTACCGTTACTTATATTTCAGTGTGTCTCATGTCAACGATCTCTGAGTGAGAGTAATCTTGACTTTGTAAACATTGCAACATTTCTTAAAAACCATACAGATCCATAAATACAAAGTAAAGTAACGTTCTAAAGAATTATATTTAGGATCTGGTGAAATTTCATTCGATATATATATATACACACTAGCTATTCTTAGATGCGTTACTAATATTCCGTTGCAGATTTTAAATTTAAAAAAAGAAAAACAGTAGATTTTTCTACTCTAATATACTCAAAGTTTTCTAAAGTTCCTGTTCCAACCCTAATGTGCAAATAGTCCTAAATAATTGTATTTGAGACATGCAGTGGTAAAGATATACAGGTAAGTATTAAGGCCAGTTTGAATGGTCCTACAATGGATAAACCTTAGCCTAAGCTGCTATAGGTAACATCCGAGTCTAGAGTCAAGGTAATGAGAAAAGGGACAAACTTTCTAGGATTTAGTAGTAGCACAACCTGGCTGATATATGCTAATGTAATCACCAATAAGGTCATTAAACTAGCTAGCAGTCAACGTGTCGCCAAAGCAAGATGTGACGCTATGTTTTAAAGTAGGCCACGGTAACCACCCCCTTAGACGCCCAGAGCCTCGGAGAGGAAAGAGTGTGAGAAACAGAGGACGGAGGAAGATCACTCACTTGTTAGAGCCACATTCTTCTTGGTAAAGACAAATTCCTCCCGAGGCAGTTGATTTAGAGGCCTTTTGGTAATGCTAGTTTCCAGTCATGCAAGTAGGGAGATTGCCAAAACTGTTTGCCAACCTTTCAAAAATGTTCAAATCACCCAGAAACAATGATACAAAAATCTATATGTAGCTTCTTTAGCTTTATAAATCAGATTAGTCTAGCTGATATGCATGCAAGTTCAAAAACAGACCAGGATGCCTTAAGGCGATTGGCTCTTTTTAAAGTCGGGACTTCCTGTCCAACAGACGCCATTTTGAGTGTTATGATTTCTCATCATTCATTTTTCTATTAGTGGGCTTTCTCCTTATGCTGTATCTGATAAGATCAACCAATAAATTACTTGCAAATGTGTAAAATATATGAACCTAGCCCAACTTTCTACTTGTTTAGGTCACAGAGGAACAACATGACTATCACAAAATGGACATCAAAACTGATGAGCTTCATCTACTTCTAAAAAAAATCCAATATATGGGCACTGATCTACTATATGAAAACATAACATAACTTCAGTTTTCAGTCCTTCTCATTTCCCAGAAAGATCAACTTTCAGTGACACTGACCTAATTAGGTTCTTGCTTTATGAGCCAGTACAGAAATGCAGGAAGATCAACTGCTGCTCTTCATTCTGGAGTTGGAATTCACCTCATGTGCAAACCAAGACTATAGTGCCAATAATATTTCACTATACGACAGCAGAGTGTACACCTGAATTCCTTTCCAACATATACCGCGTTTACATGGTGCTTTGCAAATGGCAATGTGTGCTACATCTGTGAACGTGACCGTGAAAATGACTGTTGCCTGAATGATGTCCAGAGAACCAATAAACAACTCATAATAAGACAAGTGCATATGGGCTCCAATCAGGCAACACCATGACTGACGGCTTGAACCAAAAAAAGTGAGTGATATTCACATTTACAAGAGCTCTAGCAAAAAAGAAGCCATTAAAGTAAGATGCAACAAAATACTACAATATCTGTAATTGTGACTCACATCCCATGCTATAAAAGTGCTTTTTCTTTTCCCATAATGCCTTCTGTGCTCATTAGGTTCAGGGAGAGCGTATGATACGCAGAATAATAAAGTCATTTTTGACTCACGTGGGGTTAGGGTTTCCAGAGGAAGCTCAAATATGGTTTCGATATGAACATGCATGTGATCTTAAAGGAGAAAAGCTGCCCTGTCTTTTAAAAGCAAATGTAGTGCAATGCCTCAAACAATAACGACCACATAAGCTTTGAAAACAACAGGATCTTTTCATCAACCATGGGCAGCTTCATCCACAAACACGCTCAAACACACACACACTGTGCCTTTCCAGTTCCTCACCAATTCCCATCACCCCTCACCCCAATTCACGACCCAACCCTCTCCTCCAGACAGGCGCTCAGTAGTTGTCTCTTGGCCAGGCTCTCGTGCGCTGGCGGTTGTTTAGTTGGTTGTGTCCGTCCTGCGAGTCTCGCTGCTGCAAGAGTCGGTCCTGTGACTCGTGTCCGTTAGCGCTGTGGATGTCACCAGGGTGGTTATGTTTGGGCGGGTACACGTCCCGGTACGGGTGAGGGTGGCGGTGGGGTTCGTAATCATCTTCCTCCTCCTCCTCTTCCTCATCCTCCGGGGGGTGCAGGGAGCTAGAGCCGCCTTGGCGGAGGGAGCGAGAGTCACTGGCCTCGTCGGAAGGCCTGAGGGCGGTCCTGCTTCCCCCTGCTCGCCCTGCTCCTCCTCTCTCACACTCCCCCTCCACCCCCGGGAAAAAAAAAAAAAGGGAACCAGCTAAGCTGCTGGTTCTGAGACAGAAAGAGACAGATGACAACTCTGAACCATTCTGAGGTCACACGTTTCCTCTTTCTGTTTCACTCCAAAGAAAAATGACTCATTTAGAAGATCCCATAAAGACAAAAAACACACAAATATAAAACACGTAATGTGCAGAGAGGTGGAGAGAAGTGGTGAAGTCTCACCAATGAGGAAATTTAGAGTGACTGGTTACTATGGCTTTTGTTTCATACTGGGGGCAGACTGGAAACTGCACACAAATCGGATTAGTTTTTTAAATAATTGTCATAATTGATGAATGTGTTTTGGATTGGGGTTGTCAGAAGTGCTTATGCTTTCCAGACTGAATGGATTTGAGCCACATGTGGCAAGAATCTCATTTTTGCTGCCTGTCTGAACAAAGCCTTTGGGTTCTAGGTCTAAGATCAAACTGCTGTGCATTATAGATTTCTACGCATTTTCCTCTGGAGCAAAAAGATTCAGGTTAGTTTCAGAAACAAGGAGGTTGCATTCAAAGGGAAGTTAGAAGGGTTGTCACATTTACAAAGCATCAGTCTGTGTGGTCAGATACAGCCTCTTTTCCAAAGTCATAAAATCAACGCATTTCTTTATAACACAGGAAAACAGGCAGCTGTATGCATGGCTTTAGATGTGAAGAACTCATCTTATGAAGGTTCTATCAGGTGTTACTTCATCAGTGCAGGTTGCATAACACCCAACAGACAGCAGTCTGAGATGACTGTGGTGTGCAGCTCTCTGCTTATGCCAGCGCAAATTAATTGAAAAGTGTAGAGTGGTAAGTGGCATAACAGAAAAAAAAACGATAGAAATCATAGAAAAGTAGGCCTTTTAAATTTAAAAAGACAACAAACAAAAAAAAAAACAAAAGATAATTGCCCTGCAGCAAAATAGGAGTGAAATGAGAGTGGCTATTGCGCCTGAATCTTAACGTCCAATTCATTCTAGCTGTCTCCACCCCATAGGGCTATGGCTGCCTCTACCTCTAGAAATTCAGACCTAATCTTGTTAGAAAGGTTGCCTACACCTTAAGGGGTCTCCAAACCCTGCTCCTAGAGAGGCTAAAGATGCTTTGCTCATTTTTCAGCTCCAAACCCCCATGTCAAACACACTGGAAGCAGCTAATTAAGTTGTTGCAGTCGGTATACTTGATACTTATAGGCAGTTGTGTCTGAGACAAGGGCTGGTACGTGAATTCTGCTGTGATGGTAGGCCTCGCCGAGAGGGCAGGTTGGATATCCCTGCCTAGCACCTTTCAGCATGTGCCAAGCCTTCACAGATCCCTTACAAATGGTTTAGGTAACCCTAACCATCGCGCGGAGCCATGTGGGACACTTTTTATATGGGTGGATGCTCTTCATTGGGAACTTCTTTTGGACTCTATTTGAAAAATAACACCCATTCACAAATGGCCATTATAAAAGGCTTGGGATAGAGCGAGTGGGTGTGTTGATTGGATTCGTATGAAAGAAGAAATTCATATACACCTAGGTTGGCTTGAGGTTGAGTAAATCATGGGTTAATTTTCATTTTTGGATGAACTATCCCTTTAAAAAGCCATGCTGCCTACATCTTTAGCAAATGCTACCTACATCTTAAAGATGTAATACCTACACTGCTAGAAAAGTCGCCTACCCCTTTAGAAACATTGCCTACACCTTAAAGGTGATGATACATGGGGCAACTTTTTGAGCAATGTTGCCGGGCAATGTTGCTTGGGCACTTTCCCATTGAGAATGGGCAACAAATTTCTATCTGGGTACTTTAGATGGGTCGTGTGCCCTGTGTCTCACCTGGTTGCCTGTTGATGGCAACATTGCCCGCAGAGCAACATTGCCCAAAGGTTGCCCCGTGTAAGGCATCCAAGTAAACACCACTGGACTATAGACCTGAAAAGGACATTTGAATGTCGCTTGTGTGGAGGAGTTTCTTAACATTAAAAGTAATTGTAAGGCCTGTATAATTTTAAACAAAGCTTTTGTATTACTCCCACTGGGCTAATGCTGTTGCCACATAACTATGAATGAGCTACATGCCTCACCAACAACAGCATAACAAAATCATATATTTGGATATATGATTTTTTTCCAGTGGGGGATACCAGATGGCCATTTCCATTTGGAGGGGTTGAAGGAATTGGAGGATGTAAAGAAGTATCAGGGTGGGGAAAGGTAGACTGACCATCCCACCTACTCACCGCAGGTTTGTAAGCGTTCATTCAATTAATTCCTGTGTTTCAGAGAACTGCAAAGATGTCAGGCATGAATGAGACACAGAACAGACAGATTGAGACTTACAACATATCAGTATTACAAGCATCTGTGGACCCAAGACAACTAAAAGACAGAGTGGAAATATGGAGTAGAGGAAAGGACAGAACAGACAAACATTTAATGACCACTTTCCTGTTGTCAACAGGACAATTATTATCCATTTTAAAATTACACATCTGTTTTGTTAAACGCAATATAGGATTGACCAATTATTACTTAACGCAGAAGAGTATAATGGAGTCGCACGTTTTAAATGTACAGGGGGTTCCAAAGGTCTGAGAACTCTAGTGCCACTACCTTTATTTTGCATTTTTTAATTTACAAAGAAGTTCCACGGTGCCTGTCTATCTTACAAACGGTGTCCCATATACCAGTGAAAATCAGTTGTGACCTTTGTGATTTTCTGTGAAACTGCAACTTTCTGACTTTCGAGATCAGCTGTATAAATGAATTTGATAGGATCTTAAATAAGGTGGATACATACAAGGATTTACACATCACGAATATAAGATATGTTTCTCAAACCTGATATATTCTAGATGATTATGTTTAGCACCGTCTCTGGACTACTTTCCTGGCTGATCGATGAGGACACATACTAAGTCTGGTGGCCTCTAGTCTAACTAACTTGTTCCTTTTTAATAATGTAATCATTGCATTTTTAAATAAAAAAGCCAATACACTGACTATTTACTCATATATTTGCTGGGTATTGTGCTTTAATGTGTTAAGTTTTCTTACAGATGTGTCATTAGAAAAAAAAAAAAAAAAAAAAAAAAAGAAAAAAAAAAAAAAAAAAAAAGAAAAAAAACAACTAGTTTTTGCAATCCCTTTGTTTAACTTACTTTTTGATTCTCCTTAGTCAAAGGCACGATGAAAATTACATATATCTCTCCTACTATCTTCATAGCGAACCCTGCAACCACACAGCGTCTTAAGAAGTCGCTGGGGGATATTTGTAGCAATAACCAAAAATACATTGTATGGGTCAAAATGTTTGATTTTTCTTTTATGCAAAAATCATTAGGAAATTAAGTAAAGATCATGTTCCATAAATATATTCTGTAAATTCCCGTACTGTCATCATCACTTAATTTTTGATTAGTAATATCCATTGCTAAGAACATCAACATTATCATTTGGACAACTTTAAAGGTGATTTTCTCAATATTTATTTTTTTTGCACCCTCAGATTACAGCTCTTCGAATAGTCGTATATCGGCCAAATATTGTCGTATCCTAACAACCATACATCACTGGAAAGCTTATTATTCAGCTTCCAGATGATGCATAAATCCGCATTTGGTACATGACACTAATGGACACATGGTTTTTGTGTCCAGGGTCACATACTGAAACTCTTTAAATGTTTCCGCCCATTCACACAAAGCCACCTTACCTGTAGACTGGAGATTGCTGAGGGTGGGGTCATCAGATTTTGCTCCAATTGGTTGAGAGGGGTGGTGCCGGGCAGATGAGTGGCACGCCAGTAGACCTCCAGATATTCAGCGAGGTGCTCACAGGCGTCCTCCAACTGGTTCTCATCCAAAATGACATCAAACATCTCCTGATGGGGAGACAGGGTGGAGGAGAAGATGACATGCGGGGGATGGAATTAGAAGATATTATATAAAATATCTTATGATGGTGGTCAGGTGATGGGAGATGACGTTGAGCGACAGGTAGGATAATGGCTCTATGGAACAACATGCAACATGATTTTTGTCAGAATGTGGTTTGAAAAAGCAAGCATCTTCAGCACTAGAACTGTAGCAAGGCCAGTCAATCAAGTGAGAATGAAGAATAAACATTTAAAATTACACCCGTTCACTAACAATGTGAGACTAGAATTTACCTTCATTTCCAAATAACACACAATAAAAAGACAATTTAGTCAAACAGCTGTGCCCTAAATGAAATGTCCTTAAAACCTCTAACCTGCAGTTCGCATACTTGCAATCTTACTATAAACTAATCAGGTCTATATATATATATATCTATACTATATATCTATATATATATATATAATATGGTAATATTTAGTTCTATTTCTATCGAGGACACGCAAATTATTATAGATTTTGAATATTTCATCAAAACAATTAAATACTGTTGTCATTTATGCACCCTTGTGTAGCTTCAGTTTCCATGCAATTGCAATGAATGGGTACTTTCAGGCTTCAAAAAGGAAGCAAAAGCACCATAAAAGTCAACAAGTGTCCTGAAACAATGCAATAGCTTTGCATGAGAAATAAAGGTTATGAAAATAGTAACATCCACCCTAGCTCTTATTTGTGAGGCTACATGAAAGAACATTCAGAAATGAACCAATTCATTACAAACACCCCTGAAAAAGACTCAAGAATCAGACATTGCTTATACTTTTATGGTGCTTTTGTGTCCTTAAAACTTAAAAAAGCTCCAGTCCCCATTTCTTGTAATTGCACGGAAAAGAGCAATTGTTATGGTTTCTCAAAATATCTTTTGTGTTCCAGAGAACAAAATGAGGATTTGGACCAAAATTAGGGGGAGTCAATAACTTTTTGGAAAAAAATGTTATGCTACCTTTTTCGGTATATAATGTAATACTTAGGCTGAAGTTTTTAGGGCTGCCAATCTCCTTCTTTTGTAGGGGAAGGAAATATTGTAAAACTCCAAAAATCTTATCTATGAAAAATGGATCCTGACAACATTACCATACTAACACTAATTTTGAATCTACAGTGTTGTAAAACACCTCTCTAAATGATGCATGTGTGTTTGTGTGTTAAACTTCAAGAACTTACAGGAGGACATTGAGTCAGTTTATCTGCTGCCATCATCTGAACATTGAGGTGTTTGCTCTGTGATTTACCCCTCGACTTTATCAATCTCT
This sequence comes from Sinocyclocheilus anophthalmus, assembly GCA_018155175.1. Classification (NCBI taxonomy): domain Eukaryota; kingdom Metazoa; phylum Chordata; class Actinopteri; order Cypriniformes; family Cyprinidae; genus Sinocyclocheilus; species Sinocyclocheilus anophthalmus. The sequence goes on from JADLZN010000102.1 coordinate 100,615, forward strand.
GTAGGACCTGCCAATAACAAAGAGAAATCAAAGAAACTGGGTTAGTTTCGACAATGAATTATCTATTTTGCTGTCGACAGAGCGGAAGATATTCTTTTAATATATTTTCACCTTTACATGTGATCATCAGACTTACCTTTGGAGAGGTGACTTTGACGTACACAATAATAGGAGCTAATGAGGTTTTAGCTAGTTGTGCTGGATGGTTAATGGTGTCCGCATCTAGAACCACCAGCTGAAGGGTTTTGGCCAGCTCAAATATTCTCTCGATCTCACTCTGTACCTCCGCTGAGTGGGCAAACAGACAAATAGCGCCCATAAAACATTAAGCCCAAGAACAAAAAAGGGAGAAAATGCTCAAAAGCTCTAATGTACCGACAGAGCTCAACGATACAGATTTTGTCTGCTAGTTTGAATTTTTTTTTAACTTAATCTGCCAGATGCCTTTTTCATTCTTACAGTTTTTTACAGAATTTGCGACAACAGTGATCGGTACATCGCATAAAACCAATTGTTTGAGTATGCAATATCAACACATGGGCACATGACGTTCTGGCCTTGAGCCATCTTTATTGGTGAGCACTGAAGGGTGTACATTATAGCACATCTTTAGTTTGTGATGTTCTCACCCAAACTGGTTCGTGTGTTAGACCTCTCCATGATGGGTCTCTTGTTGAGAACCGATCTCTTAGCCAAAGAAAGGTCAGCGGTCACTCTGGTTATAGAAATCCTGTCCGCATAACAATACATTAGTGCACTTAATGATGTGAAAGAAAGATATCCCTCGCTCAAAACTATTGTATGGCTTTCAAATAAATGAAATACAATCACATGAGCTGTATAGACTATTTTTATGATCTTGACAAATACTGTCACCATAAAGACGTAAGAATGAGTAAAAGTTGACAAAATATTCGTATACGTCGTATACAGACCAAAAATGTGCCAAGATGTCTTTTAAAACTCACCGTCCATCAAAGCGATGTTTGAGAAAGTCAAACAGGGCTTTCTGCATCATATCTGTCACCTGTTGACAGTCACGACACATGAGACAACGAATTTAAAAGACCAATTCAGAAGGCTGTATAATGTTTAGTGCTCACCTCGTAGCCCTTCAGTGAAGGTCCAACCAGAACCACAGGCCTCATGGACGGCACCACATCATATGGAGGAATGTGTTCAGTCTAAGTGAGAAAGACAAGAGTGGCAATGTTACATAGAACTACAGCATTAACTACAACTACAAACCTGGATTAGGAACGGTTTCCGTAATGTATCAGCACAGACTGGCAACATTCGTGGTACAAACTGCTATATTTTCTGAGATGCATGAGACGTTGTCAGACATTGTCTTATTGTTTACAGCATCTAGAGCTGTCACAGAGACAAGTGCGATTTCTTAAAGTCTGCGTGAACCAGAAGTTGCTGCTGACTTTACTTCAGTATTGTGACGTATTTCCAACTCTAAAAGAATATTGAATAGAGGGAGGGTTTTATTTTAGGGCATACCTTTCCTACCGTTGGATGTCATGTCTAAGGATATTTACCCAAGCCCCATTAACTGACGTCCTCAGAGAATGAACGCAACTCCATAGCGGACGCAAATGTTTCATTTTGATTACCAAAGGCATTTTTTTTTCAGTGGATTGAAATTGCACGATTAATTTTTCACACCTCCAAGTCTAATCAATGTGCGCTAACAAAGTAATAGCGTACATTATGACTTTCATGCCGACTTTCAGACCTCTAATTTACGGATATTTTGATGCAAAGGTATCTAAAAACGTCTTACCCGTCCTTGCAAATAATAGAGCCTTGTTCTGTATACACTGCTGTTCAAAGGTTTGGGGCCAGTAAGAAGACATGTACTTTTATACAGCAAGGATGCATTAAGTGTCAAAAGGTAAAAAAAAAAATTATACATTTTCCATAAAATTTCAGCAGCACAAGAGTTTTCAAGGAAATTTTTCTTGATCAATCACAATCAAATCATATTAAATTGATTTCTGAAGGATCATGTGACACTGAAGGCTGGAGAAATTATGCTGAAAATTCAGCTTTACTATCACAGTCAATCATTGCAAGTTTAACTATATATTTTAAATAGAAAACATTTAAAATTGTAATCATATTTTCACAAATTACTTGTTTACTAATATTTTTTTTATAAACAAAATGCGCCCTTGGTGAGCATAAACATAACATAAAAACCATAAAAAAAAAATCGTACTAAAACACAAACACAGACATCCTCAGTGTTGGGGACAGTTACTTTTAAAAGTAATGCATTACAATATTGCGTTACTCCATTAAAAAAGTAACTAATTACATTACTTTGTTACTTTTTATTGAAAGTAATGCGTTATATTACTTTTGTGTTACTTTCGCGTTACTTTTTAATATAAGCAGGGCTTGATTGTTTTTAATATAAGAAGTTCTATTTATAGCAAATGTAAAGGCCCTTTCACACCAAAAGTGATGTTAATAAGCCTCAGGCTGAAGGAAGTGTAAATTCACGTCTGTACAGTAGAACGCCGGAGAAGAAACACTCTTCAGCAATAAAAAACAATGAAGCACAATTGTTAGTTTATCTAAAGTCATTTTTTGCTTATTAGTATGGTTGAACTTGATCATCAAAGGTCAGCAGCAAAGACAATATTTAATAAAATGGGATTCGATACATTTGTGTTATTTTACATATTTAATTATTGCAGGTTTGAGTCATATTCCGAATGTGCATTTCACTGTTTTTATTCATTTTAAGGAATACCGAATCTGTTTTTTGTGATGGGATGAATACTGCACATTCCCATTTAGGGGTCCTAGAACTACGTAACATCATGTTCCCACAGCGCACACACTCCTCGTGCTCCCCCTCGTTTCTCCAATAATGGTCAATACATATGCATCTCCATAACATTAGAATGTCGTGGAAAGTTCATTTTTCAGTAATTCAACTCAAATTGTAACTAACTCGTTTATTAAAGAAATTCAATGCACACAGCCTGAGTGTTTAGTCAAGTCAAGTCAAGGTCAGTCACTTATTTAGATAGCCTTTTAAAAACTAAGATTGTGTCAAAGCACTACTGCACAGCATAATTAGAAATAGTGTCAATAATGCAAAGTGCCCATAGTAAACACTCATTTTTTTTCAGTTAAAGACAGTTTCATTCATTGAATTCAGTGATTCACATCCACCTCTTTTAATAAGATCTTTGCATCAAGTCAAGATAACTCTGGAAGAAGTGTCCCCCAACTAGCAGAAGCCAGAGGCGACAGAGTCTTAGGATTCTTTTAATTGTGATGATTTTGGCTCAGATTTAACAAAACCCACCAATTCACTATCAACAAATTAGAATACTTCATAAAAAAAAAACATTTTTAGTGAATTTTTGGCCTTCTGGAAATTATGTTCATTTACTGTACATGTACTCAGTATTTGGTAGGGGCTCCTTTTGCTTTAATTAACTGCCTCAATTCGGCGTGGCATGGAGGTGATCTGTTTGTGGCACTGCTGAGGTGGTATGCCCAGGTTTCTTTGACAGTGGCCTTCAGCTCATCTGCATTATTTTGGTCTCTTGTTTCTCATTTTCCTCTTAGCAATACCCATAGATTCTCTATGGGGTTCAGGTCTGGTGAGTTTTGCTGGCCAGTCAAGCACACCAACACCATGGTTATTTAACCAACTTTTGGTGCATTTGGAAGTGTGGGTAGGTGCCAAATCCTGTTGGAAAATGAAATAAGCATCTTCAAAAAGCTGGTCCGCAGAAGGAAGCATGAAGTGTTCCAAAATTTCTTGGTAAACAGGTGCGGTGACGTTGGTTTTCAAAAAAAACACTATGGACCAACACCAGCAGATGACATTCACCCCAAATCATCACAGACTGTTGAACACTTAATACTGAACTTCAAGCAACTTGGGCTATGAGCTTCTCCACCCTTTTTCCAGACTCTAGGACCTTGGTTTCCAAAACTTACTCTCATCTGAAAAGAGGAATTTGGACCACTGGACAACAATCCAGTTCTTCTTCTCCTTAGCCCAGATAAAACGCCTCTGACGTTGTCTGTGGTTCAAGAGTGGCTTAACAAAAGGAATACGACAACTGTAGCCAAATTCCTTGACAACGTCCCCCTTGTGTGGTGGCTCTTGATGCCTTGACCCCAGCCTCAGTTTATTCCTTGTGAAGTTCACTCAAATTTTTTGAATCGATTTTGCTTGACAATCCTCATAAGGCTGCGGTTCTCTCGGTTGGTTGTGCATCTTTTTCTTCCACACTTTTTCCTTCCACTCAACTTTCTGTTAACATGCTTGGATACAGCACTCTGTGAACAGCCAGCTTCTTTGGCAATGAATGTTTGTGGTTTACCCTCCTTGTGAAGGGTGTTAATTATTGTCTTCTGGACAACTGTCATATCAGCAGTCTTCTCCATGATTGTGTAGCTTAGTGAACCAAACTGAGAGACCATTTTGAACTGAGAGACCTATTTGTGTTTTGAGTTGATTAGCTGATTGGTTTGCATGTCACCATATTCTAATTTGTTTGAGATAGTGAATTGGTGGGTTTTTGTTAAATGTGAGCCAAAATCATCACAATTGAAAGAACCAAAGACTTAAACTACTTCAGTCTGTGTGCATTGAATTTATTTAATACACCAGTTTCACAATTTTAGCTGAATTACTGAAATAAATGAACTTTTCCACGACATTCTAATTTATTGAGATGCACCTGTAAATGGGAAAACAAAGTAACTGGCGTTACTTTTTTGAAAAAGTAACTCCGATATTTTCTTGTAAATTAAAAAAGTAATGCGTTACTTTACTAGTTACTTGAAAAAAGTAATCTGATTACGTAACTAGCGTTACTTGTAATGCATTATCCCCAACACTGAACACAGTAGTATTTTTTTTTAGCAGTTTTGTGTCTATTTTGGGCAGAGATGCCAAAAGCTATAAGCTATAAGCACCTCAATAAATTATTTTCTCAAATCTGACCAATCACAAGGAGAGATTGTTATAAGATATCTAACACAAATTCATATCAACACACCTACCTGCTTTAGCTTCTGTTTGGCTTTTGAAAACAAGAGAACACATCAGAATCAGCATTCAGAAGATTTTAGAAGCAACATTTCTAATATTTACTCTATTCTGAACTTTTACTGGTGTTATTCTACTGTAGTTGACAGTGGAAGCTTAACCTGCGACAGAACATGCATTACGTTAAGAAGAGGAGCAAAGAATAAGAACAAAAGCAAGGGAAGAATAAACTCACTGATCTTCAGCCCTACTGATATTTTGCTCATTTGGGGCAGCATTCCCAGCCACACACACCCCCTGCAAAGCAGCATGGCACCCAGGCCCTGTCATACTCACTCTCACCTGCAGATGGCGGCGTGGATCTCCAACCTCCTGATACCATGTCGCCCAGGCCTGAGGAGGAGTTACCACTTTTCCTGCGGAGAAAGACAAACATTATCACCATCACAGAGCAACAGCAAATGACTTTACAGAGCTGGTAAGCTATCTGGACATTAACAGAATTGTCAGCTTCATTAAAATATTATCGAGACATATTTTGGCATCTGTAGTTGGACAATCTCAATTCCCAGCTTCATAGTATGCAAAAAGCAGTACTGGAACAATACACGACCCACTGCACGTGTATAATTCTGACGTGCAACAATTGGACACTTTGCTTTCCTATAAGGATAAAGGGACTCAATCGTAAGATTTGGTGGGTGGTTATATTTTATATGAGACAACTTAATATGTGTGTAACAAAAGATATAGCTTAAATAATAAGAGGATTAAGAAAAACATTAAATAAATTTGTTAACACCTTACAACAAGGTTCCATTTTGAGGAATAGTTTTCCAAAAATGAAATACGAGTTTGTTTCTTCATCAGAACAGGTTTGGAAAAATGTAGCATTGCATCACTTGCTCACCAATGGATCCTCTGCAGTGAATGGGTGCCGTCAGAATGAGAGTCCAAACAGCTGATAAAAACATCACAATAATCCACAAGTAATCCACACCACTCCAGTCCATCAATTAATATGTTGTGAAGCGAAAAACTGCATGTTTGTAATAAAATCTATTATTAAGATGTTTTTAACTTCAAACCTTTACGTCTAAAATATTAGCCCTCTATTCATAATAATGTTTTCTGAAAAGGTTGTCTCGTCTGAATAAGGAGAGAAATATGCACAGATCAAGCATCGTTTACAAGCAAACCGTCCAAACGAGGTTTAAAAAACCAATATGCCTGTGGTTTTTAAAGTGAGATAACAACAGAGGATGGACTTTTTCCACTGGAGGAAGTGTTATTATGGATTATGTACCCATATTTTGTCCAGAAGCAACGGTTTAAAGTCCAAAACCTTAATGATGGATTTGTTACAAACATGCCAAGCTATTACTTCACTGACATTAAACGATGGACTGGAGCGATGTGAATTACTTGTGGATTATTGTGATGTTTTTATCAGCTGTTTGGACTCTCATTCTGACGGCACCCATTCACTGCAGAGGATCCACTGGTGAGCAAATGATGTGATGCTACATTTCTCCAAACCTGTTCCGATGAAGAAACAAACTCATCTACATCTGGGATGGCCTGAATTTTCAGCAAATTTCCATTTTTGGGTGAACTTTTTTTTTTTTTTTTTTTTTTTTAGGCAGTAGCTACAAATTAGTTAACAGGAATTTAAACCTGATCAATAAACTCTAAAGCATGTATTAATCTTAGTTAATGTAAACTGCAATATTTACAAATAAACTACTCAAATCAAAAGTTCTATCTGTTAATATAATTTAATGGACCTGGGCTGAGTTTGCAAACGTGTCCATATGTAATCAAAGGTTTTCATGGATTAAACTTCTGAAATAGATTCAATTGTTCACAGTCTTGACAAAGAGAGAAAGAGAGACCTCTGTTGTTTCTGCTCCTGTTTCAGTCTCATGGCCTCCAGTCGGAGGGGGCTGGGAATGAAGCTGATGTCTGCCCCCTCTTTCACCAGCCTTCCAATCCACCAGTCATTATTGTACTTCTGCAACACAAAGAAAAACATGCTCAGCACTATTATGATGCATTATTATGGGCACTGTTAGCAAGAAGGATTAACCTGCAAAACCTTTTACACATTTGTCTGCATGTATTGTACATGCAACTCACCTCTTTAATGTGCAGAAAGTCTTTGGCTTCAAAGTTTATGGCAGCACCCTGAACAGGGCAGTCCTCATCTAGAGCCCCGCAATAATTCACATTTGTCTTCACTGCGAATGCTACAGGTTTGGACTGCCAGGGAAATCAACGTTAATAATGTCATTTGCAGCAACGAGTACTTCAACATAAGCAACAATCAAGAAACTATGAAATGATCCTCTTAAAGTTTACAATATTGACCTAAATGCTTATAAAATGTTTACTCTAAGCACATTAGTATGGATGATCCCGTCCCCACACATTTCTAAAGCTACATGCAGACTGACACTTTGTTGTTGCCCACTATGCAAAAAAATAGAAAAAGCTCATTAAAGAAGAGCTTGAGGAACCTTAGCTCTCTCGAGCTGCAGCTGGGCCTGGCGTTCGGCTTCAAGCCGATACGCCTCGCGGTCCTCCTCCGCTGACAGGTCGGAATCCGAAGGTCTGCTCGTGTACGAATCGGCTGAACCCTGCAGGAACAAGGGAAGCCGAGAACGTTTGCCATAACGGAGAAATGAAAAAGCACAGGAAATAGCCCATGACTTGCAGTGTAAACATAGCTTAGCTAGACATAACACTCATCAATCACCACAAAACATAGCTACAGGAAGACAGAATTCATTAAAAATAAAATAATAAACCATTTAAACAAAACTCTTTTGGATTCTAGAAAATGGGCAGAACAATAAAGAAGTGGCACAAGAAACATGCAGACATGTAAATAGCAAACTGATAAGCAATTCTTGTATATGAAGTTAAACAATATGTATGACATGTTCTACTTTATATGTAAAGCACATTTTTGGCATAAGTGCTCTTGTTTATGTGGTACTTATAATTATTTGTAAATTAATGAGAACCTAAGAGCTCAGTCCACACATAATAAAACCATCTATGTGCACAACAACATATAAATAATCCTTTAAAATAAACCTTTATAAATAAACAAGTTGTAAAGCAGATACTAAATTGTAGATTAACACTAGATACTGCTAAAAAAAGTGTCTGCTAAATGAATGTACAGTATATATTCTATTGAAATGTACACACACCGGCCACATTATTAGGTACATCTTTTCAACTGCTTGTTAAAAATCTAATAAGCCAATCTGATGGCGGCACTTCAATGCACTTAAGGCCCAAGTATATTTCGTTTTTTTTTTTTTTTAAATGTGTACGCTAACATATGCACACAATCGTACACGTAGCCTTTCACAGTATAGTCCATTTGAGGTGTACACGAACACAGGCGGTCGACACATATGCTCTAGAAAGCTTCATCTTTGTCCAGCGTCTGCTCTGTTTTTCTCCAGAAGATATGACCGATAAACATGTCTTTGTACTCTTTTAAACTAAGGTTGCTGATATTTACAGCATTAGTTGGGAGCGATTTTTTTCCGTTAGAAAACGAATCTATCAGTATCGGCAGATATCATTCTGAATAATCAACTATCGGTATCGGATGAGAAATTTTGTATCAGTGCATCTTTACAAAAATCGGATGGTGCGTGTACTCTTCTGGTGACAAAATTTGCATCATGCACACTATACGTGGACCATCATAAAAACCGAAGTATACTTTGGCCTTTAGGCATGTCGATTTGATCAAGACAATCTGCTGAAGGTCAAACCAAGCATCAGAACTGGGATGAAAGTTGATTTAAGTGACTGAATGTGACATGTTTGAATGTTCATGAATTAAGGCAGTTCTGATGGCAAAAGGGGGTCCAACCCGGTACTATCAAGGTATACCTAATAAAGTGGCTGGTGAGTGTATATTTACTATATTTAAACACTGTGTGATTTACAGCATTATACAGTATGTGACCCTGGACCACAAAACCAGTCATAAGGGTACATTTTTTTGAAATTGAGATTTATACACCATATCAAAGCTGAATAGATAAGCTTTCCATTGATGCATGGTTTGTTAGGATAGGACAATATTTGGCCGAGATACAACTATTTGAAAATCTGGAATCTGAGGGTGCAAAAACAATCAAAATATTGAGAAAATCACTTTTAAAGTTGTCCAAATGAAGTTCTTAGCAATGCATATTACTAATCAAAAATTAAGTTTTGATATACTTACAGTAGGAAATTTACCAAATATATTTATGGAACATGATCTTTACTTAATATCCTTATGATTTTTGGCATAAAAGAAAAATCAATAATTTTGACCCATACAATGTTTTTTTGGCTATTGCTACAAATATACCCCAGCGACTTTAGACTGCTTTTGTGCTCTAGGGTCACATATAATCAAACTGACTATTTGTATTTTAGTGCACAATGAGATAAAAATTTTTAAATGTAGATAAAACTCTTGTTGCCGTATATGTTCCTCATTAGAGATGTGTAAAAAGCTTAAAACACTGTTCTTTTTCCTGTACAACGACTGGAGCAACACTGGAGCTGAAATGCTTATGGTCAGTGAGTCATCATGCCTTTCCAATGACAGGCACAGGCAGCTTCAAACTATTCAAAGAAACGTAGATTCCACAGGGGTAAAAATGGAACCTGTACACTACAAATGTTGATAATTCATAAAATATAACTGTGATCTGTGGCATAATGATTGTAACACTCAGATTTCATCTGTAAGTTGACAGATTACTACAGCACTAGTGCGATGAGCCAGAGGCAGTCATGTAATGCTCAGAACAATGATTCGACTGAAATAATGAAACAAAACCACCCAAATATACCAATAACAGTGGAATTTGCATTTCAAAGCGATGCCAACATTTTCCATAACCATGATGATAACAAAGTGTAATCCAGTTCTAAAATTTGTGCATCCAGACCAACACCCTCACAAACCTTACAATACCTATTAATCATACAAAACAATAAAAACAACCTCTCTCTGAAATTCAGACTCACTGTCCGCAAATTCAAAACCAGGTAAATTCCACCTACCTTCTTCAGGAGAATGGTTAATGGGTTGTTTGTAACGCTATCTCATTCTCTCTGAGCTCAAGAGAGACCGCAGTACCCTCAAAGCATAGTGCTTTGGTTGGTGGCCCTTTCCTGGGCCACTCTGAAGATTGTTCCTGGTCCGAGAACGATCAACCGGCGCTCAATGCCAGTCAAAAACAACACCGAGATCCAGCACCCAAAACAGAGCAGTCATGACTGCCCTCAGAACCTCACAGCAGCGAGGGAGAAAACGAGAAACAGAGAGAGCGAGCAAGAGAGACGGAGACAGAGATAGAGAGAGAGTGTGTGGAACTCAGGAGACAAATGAAAATGCAAGCAGGTAGTACAAGCTGTTAGAAGAAGGAAAAATGGAGGAATGGATGAAAATGAGCACCTCAGGACTAGCCAAGCTGCAGCGAGCAGAATGCTTCGGGAGAAAAATGACTGAATCTCACTGTGGACGGAAATAAGGAAGCTTAAGAAAACACTACAAGCACCATCACCACCACCAACAACAACGTTTTCAGCTGTATTCACCACTATGAATAAGAATCACATCATATAAGATATAATATTACAGATTATAATAAGATACTTGTAATTATATTCTGCATATTCTAGAATTATATTCTAAATTTGTAATATTGACCATGTGGCTCCTTTGTCAGGTCAGGTGTTCTTGCCTCCATTGAAGTACTGTAAAATGCTCTTTTGATCATTATAGAGTGACAATATACAATTTGTAAATAAAATTAAATAAGAAAAAGCCAAACAGAAACGTTTACATTAGTGGTTTCAGACTTTCTGACCCTACTGTACATAATACAATTTAATAATAGCAAAAAAGATAAAGGTTTATACAATTTCTGAAATGAATATATGCATGCATATGCAAAATATTTAAAAGAAAATGTGCACTATCCATTGGTCACGTTGTTTAATCATATATATACACACAGATATCTATTTGTAATATTTAGCTGAGTGGAAATCTCCAAAAATGCACTCCTCCATAAAGCATGCCAGTGAAAATCAGTGCCATCTACACAGTGTTCTAACATTTAGTTTGAACAATACTATATTGACGAGGTATGAGGTAAAGCACACACACACACACAACACACATACTCGCACCCTTATCGACTGTATTCACGACAGCCGATGAAAGAAGAAAAAAGGCGAGAAAGTGCAGACTCTAGCATATTTAACTCTCTCCGGCTCTGAACAGAAGGCTTGTTTTTGCAGAATCAGCTCTTTCATTGTGAGCGGCGTGTCATCGCCACTGTCTCTGTATAGCATTCCTCCAACATAATTAATCTTCCTCATAACAAAAACATAATTGAGCATTTCGAGAACCACTATGCTATTCTCTTATTGGTGAAAGATATTGATTTAATGGAGATATATTGGCTAGCTCACAGAAAAGCAATACAAAGAAAATATGCCACGTGTTTGTACATTTAAATCTGTAGTGTTTATTCAGTTCTGAGATTTAAGGGGTCATATGATGTGATTTAAATTTTTCCTTTCTCTTTGGAGTGTTATAAGCTCTTGGTGCATAAAGAAGATCTGTAAAGGTGCAAAGACTAAAGTCTCAAAACCAAAGAGATATCTTTATCAAAGTTAAGACTCTGCCACACCCCTTAAAACGGCTCATTCTAACACGCCCCCACATGTCTACATCACTATGTGGGAAGATTTGCATAACGCCGCCCAAATGTTCACGCAAAGAAAGAAGGTAACTTTTATTCTCACTGTAGTATTATTGACGCTGCAGCCATGTCGTGAAGGCGCTGTGTGTTTCGTTGTGAAAGCGAAACTACTTTGTTTGGTCTTCCAAAAGAGGACAATATCCGCTTTGTCATGCCTGGAGCTGATCCGTGATGGTAGCTGAGGAAATACATCAACTTAGTGCAGTGGATCACCGGATCGGCTTTCACCGAGGACGCGAAGCGGAGTCCAGCCCGGGGTCGTTACATGTGGTTGCTGCAAGCCCGCTGGATGCTCCTTTGTCGAATCCGCCGGCCTCCGCTCACTCAAGCCCGCCGTGTGTAACGCTGTGTGTTTCGTTGTGAAAGCGAAACTACTTTGTTTGGTTTTCCAAAAGAGGACAATAGAAAGCATTTTATGGGGATGAGGGACTGTTTCCTGTGAGAGTGCTCCATGCCGGTGTCTGTTTTCTATAAAGTGGGCGTTCCAACTTTTGCAAGGACAGTCTGCCGCCGTCGGACCTAACAGCCTGTAAGGAGGTTTTTATATTTAAAGAGAATTTTCCACTTACGATTCAAACGCGGAAGTTTTGAGCGGTGAGAGTAGCGCTTGGTTTTTTGTCGTTTCTCCAGCATGGTTTTATGGGTACGCAGCGCGATATGCAAACGCAACGCTGTGTGGGTAAAAAAGACAGTATAAGTCATTATAATCAGTAATTATGTCCCCACTGGATGCAACAAATGGCTAGTTTATAATGGGTTTTAATGTTTATGTCTCGTCGCGCCGGGACCAGGGCATCACAGTATGGTATGGGGTGTAACATTTCCGTCATACGCTTGAGGGATTCAGCCAATCACAATGCACTGGATAGCTAGGGTGTTCTGAGTTTTTTTTTTTTAGCACATTGCTGTGGTTGCTAGGGTGTTCTGAGTTTTTTTTTTTTAGCACATTGCTGTGGTTGCTAGGGTGTTCTGAGTTTTTTTTTTTTAGCACATTGCTGTGGTTGCTAGGGTGTTCTGAGTTTTTTGTTGTTTTGTTTTTGTTTTAACACATTGCTATGTGGTTGCTAGAATGTGCAGATTATTTTAGCACATTGCTATGTGTTTGTTACAGTGTCCTGAGTGTTCTTTTAGCACACTGATATGTAGACCATCCAGGTACCTTTGGGATACTCATTTCAACATAATACGATTGGGACACACTAATTCTAATTTTTAATACTATTTAGGATAGAAAGTTAGCTAATCAGAACACAGCATACACGACTGTAGCACACTGTTAACTGGTTGCTGAGTGTTCTAAGTGTTTAGCACACTGTTTGCCTGGGTGTTAAGAGTGACTTATGTGGTTGCATATTAGTGTTAGGGGTTTGATCAAATAATAAAGAGCAATAATTCTTTGCAATTTAGACCTTGTGTAGCTCCGCCCCTTTTCATCGCTGCATTTGTTGTCTTCTGTCTTCCGGTTTTAAAATCTTCCCGGTCTACTGACATTTGTTATGACATACGCTTCAAACATTACAGTGCTCATGATAACTTTCGTTAACTCTACAATAAGTATGGATGTATCGATGCACCTCAAGCCGGTTGAAAATCTATATAAATATGTGACGATTCAAGTCGGTTGAGATGTTAAATGAATCGCGATACAGTTGGGGGTGGGAGTTTATATGTATCACTGAGGGGAACTGACTCTTCAGAAAAATGTAGATGCTATTTTCTTTTCATCTTGCCTCTGTATAAGTAAGAGATAATGCACGGCTAGCTGTGCATTAAACGATTTTAATGCATACCTGCCAGCCAATCAGAATAGAGTATTCAGATAGACCATGGTATAGTGCATGTTAAAGTATAAGTGTTCATAAGCGCAGCCAAAGATTATAGATATATACAAAGATGGTCCACTCGTATAACTATGAATGGGGAAAAGCGAAACGCTCAGTATGGCCTTCCCGCCTTCCAGTCAAAATAGCCAATCGTCAGTCTTTACAGACTGGCGGTTCTTTGGGGGAGGGGCTCTGTACAGATTTGCTTGTTCTTTACGACAGTCCCTGTTTGGCGACTACTGTGTGCCTGCACTGATTTTGATAGGAGAACTACCAGATTGCATTCACCGGTGAAGTGTAAGAAACTCAATATTTGTAAAACATGACATTCATTTAAAGGTATGCACAAAATGTTGCCTTGTTTTGATGTGTTCTAACTGCATGTAACAATTAATATGGTGACTCATAACAAAGTAATGGTCTTCGCTTAAAATAACAATTAATACATTTAATAATAAATGTATTTACATTGGTTATGTAAGCTACAAAATAAACAGGAAAAAAGTGCTCAGCAGTTTTATTAAATATTTTGCACGACGTGACAATAACTATTTATTATCAGTCATAATGCAAAGAACATCCACATCACAGCCCATCACATATCGAGTCCTTCCAGTGTCGTCCTCCGGTCTTTGCTCCAGTTCTGTCTCTAGGTGCATCCCAAATTGCATATTTATGCACTATTATATGACGTTTTGTAGTATAAATAGTGCGATGAGTGTATTCACAAAGAAAATTCTAAAAAGAAAAGTGCACTTTAAATACACGGATCATGCACTTAAATAACTGAAAAAAAACGAAGTGTGGAATGTTGGACACTTCATGCACTCAACTGTCGCAGCTTTAATTACGTATCGAAGGGGGAGAGGCTATCAGACTCCGATTATGAATGACAAAATAACCTATATAATTCATACACTACATGGTTGAGTACATAGTGCATAACTACAGTGTATAAGTGCATAGTGTATAGCAGGGTTCCTCAAATCTTGCCCTGGAGGGCCAATGCGCTGCAGAGTTTAGCTCCAACCCTGATCAAACTCACCTACCTGTGATTTTCTAATGATCCTGAAGACACTGATTAGTATGCTCAGGTGTGTTTGATTAGGGTTAGAGCTAAGCTCTGCAGGAAAGTGGATCTCGTGGGCCAGATTTGAGGATCCCTGGTGTAGAGTGTGTCATTTGGGACGCAGCTACTGTTCTTCCAGTGTTTGTAACAGCGTCCTCTGGTTATCATTGAAACAGCCGTAAAGGAGATTGTTGTCGTGGTGTCACATGCAATAGCTGGAGCAACCGGCAAAAAACACGATGTTAAACGTAATTAGAGCTTAAGCAACAAAAGTAATGGGACAGGTCACTTCAGATTTTGTAGCTGATTTGAAATATGTAATTTAAATGCGTGTTCAGAGAGAAGTTTTTGAGATTTCAGGATTCCCCCATTCATTTAGGTCTTGGATGAGCTGCCTGGAGGCGTTGCAAAATGGGAAAAAATGTGAATTTACGTCTCATTCAGCCCATCTGCTGCTTCTCTTTCATTCAGATGTTTTATGTAGTATAGTTTCACAAAGCTAAAGTCAGACCATTCTGTTTTTGCATCAAATTTTGAAATTAAATAATCTAATTTAAATCAAAAACTGCTCATGCTGCATTGAATGCAGCATCTTTTTTTGGATCGTGATTAATATGCAGTGGTTTCCTCAACTTTTAAAAGGAGAGAGAGCACATTACATTAAGAGCTTTGTTTTATTTGTATTATTTAATTCATTTGATTTGAGATTTGTTGTAAAATTTCAATTTAGTTTTGTTATTTGACATATTTCAATTTCACAAAGAAATGTGCAGCATTTGGTGCAAAAGGACACCTTTTCATTTATAATGAAAATGGGGGAAGTCGTGGCCTAATGGTTAGAGAGTCGGACCCGTAACCCAAAGGTTATTATATAGCACAGAGTCGGACCCGTAACCCAAAGGTTGCGGGTTTGAGTCTCGTACCGGCAGGGATTGTAGGTGGGGGGAGCAAATGTACAGTGCTCTCTCCCACCTTCAATACCACGAATGAGGTGCCCTTGAGCAAGGCACCAACTGCTCCCCGGGCGCCGCAGCAAAAATATGGCTGCCCACTGCTCCGGGTGGGTGTGTCACGTGTGTGTGTGTGTGTGTGTGTGTGTGTGTGTGTGTGTGTACTTTGGATGGGATAAATGCAGAGCACTAATTTCACTAAAAATCGTAAAAAAGCCACATGTCACGTCACTAATTTGACTAAAAATCGTATTGTGGATCATATCACAACGCGAGTTGAGTGAATCGTTACATCCCAAACAATGTGTGTCCACTTCACCAGCTAATTACTCTTCAACAGTGATGCCATAGCTACTGCAAAAACAGAAGTTCAAAGACAAAATTATAAGGATGGCCGGTCGCTTATTTCTCTGACGCATAGATTCAATAACTTCTCGTTGTTGAATCATCGTCATACTTGTCTGCTACCATTATGACATCACCATCGTTTTGGAAAAGGATGGAATTTGATTTGCTTCCTAACAAAAGCCCACATCCACACCCTCTTTTTCCTCCTGTGTCCAAAGCCCCAACTCAGCTGTGTGCAGATGTTTACCCCTCACCCCCTTTCTTAGGGAGTCTTTGATGGCAGATGAAGTTGGTTCACACCCACTCTTGCTTTCACTGCAACACCAAATATAGCACACAATCCCTCCCCACCCCGCGCCTTCTCCTTCCCCCTTACAGCTCATAGATCATCTCCTTCTCCGTGCGTAATCTTCATAGATTCACTGCATCATGGATATCATTTATCCATCAGACACATTCATAATTTTAACATCAAGATACACCTGAGGTTATTAAACAATACCACCTTGTTGTGAGGCAGGCGGAAATAAAAGGGAATAATAAGACATAGACGAGGCATAATAGTGTAAAGATAAGCGAATGCCCCCATGAGTAAAACCACATTGCCGTGGGTGGAATGATGAAGGTGGTCGCTCAAATCGATGTAGTTGAAGAAAAAACAGGAGAGAATGAATGGAAGTTCTGGGCTGGTGGGAGACGTTCTTCTGGTCGGTGAGGCCATGGCAATGCTTCCTCCTATATTTGAAACTCAGCCCTAATTCTGTCAGCTCCAAATAACAGCCTCAAACAAAGCGAGCACACATGGGAGGGAGGAGAGGAAGACACAGGGGAAAAAGAGAGAGAGAGAGAGAGACAGATATGGGAAGAGAGACAGACCAGCGTGAACAAAAGTCCCATGAAAAAAGACACGTCTCTTGAGATGCTCACATGCAACCCAAACAACAACTGTATCTCAAATACACATGAAGCTGAGTAATATTTTCCAACTAAGGGCCATCTAGCGTCTCACTTGGTTCATATGTTAAAATGAGTTTAAACAACACACTTCACTGCTTGTTGTTAGATTTATACCTAACAAAAAAAATTCATTCAAAGAAAAATGACTATATTAGCGTCCACTAACAGACAATATTAACACACTCTGCAGTTTTGTTGTCTGTTGCTTTAAATGCATGAGCTCTTTAAAGTCGGTGGATTCTAATTGGCTGTCAGTGTTTTTTCAAATTCATCAGCTGGAAAAAAAATTGTTTTGAAAGTGATTCCTCCCAATTGTATTGTTCCTTTGTGTCATTATCGTTATAGCTGCCATTTGGACTTCACTATTCACATAAAATTAGAAAGACTATTAAAAATTTGTAGTTATAGTTATTGGCCATGGTGTGAATGGCCCTTAAATCTTTATCATATCATATCATATAATATAATATATATTTTTGAGTTCTTAAGGAAATGTATTTTGTTTTTAGTTTTCCAATTGAGGACATCCCTGGATGTCCCTAAAGACATGTTTTATTTTAATTAGCTCACTTCTAGAAACAAAATTGTCCCCAAACTATGACTAAATAAACTCTCTCTCAGCACAACACACACACACACACACACACACACACACACACACACACACACACACACACACACACAACACACACACACACCCACACACAAACCCTCTGTAGGCAGCTCTGCAGTGGAGATGTAAGTGAGAGGCCAAGTGAGAGCAAATGATCTTGGTAACATCACCTCAGCTCACTGCAGATTTTGATGTTTGTTAGGGCAGCATTACTATTAATATTACACATTATATATTGGTTATAGTAAGATTTGACCAAACCCCTGACACGAATGTTACATCTTTGTAATGGAGTGAAATTATGCCGTAAAAGGGTTATACATATAGTATAAATATTATAGTTTTGCAAATTAAAAACAATAAATTCAAAATGATGGTATACTGCAATTAACTGAACATCAATTTGATTTCCAACCTAAATTTTGGATGGAGTTAAGAAGTGTGATGTGGGATATGCCAAAAATCACCATTTTATCGTGGGCATACAGACAATTGATGCGTTTAAACTAGCTATTTTTCATGCTAGGTTAACTGTATGGTGGATAATAGTTCTCACAACAAAACAACATGGAATGTATGCCTCTAAAGCTTGAAAACAGTTATAGCACACCAAAGTATACTGTATTTGTGGAGTATGACAGCAAAAAAAGAAAAGCATGTGGTGCCAAAGGGCTATGGAGTTGTTGTGGACTGCATACACTGCCAGACTCTTGGTTTACTAATGAGAGCAGGAGGCAGACACAGGAATGAAGCACTCATATATCTACACATTACCCCTCCCTGTGTTTATGGCCTGTGTGTGGCACAAGCGGGGAAAGTGCTCCTGCTAAGTGATCCTTAATGATGTTATGGCCGTTTGTGAACTGTCAGAGCGGCCATTTCCCATCCATTATTAATGCGATGGATTTCAACACCGCTCTCGGTGCTACACACCCTGCAATAATATCTCAGCCTTCCTTCACATTTCACTCTGATTCTATGTGGAAAGCACTGAAAAAACACAACCACCACCAGTATTTGCTCTCAATAGTGAGCAAGAGGAGGGATTTGTGTGAGTGTGTGTTTGTGTTCAGGAGATGCTGGAAGTCTTTGTGTCTGTCAGACATAAAGATGGTTCTTCAGCCTAAATTTAGCCTATTCCCGTCTGATTATTAATCAGCAGAACTACATCTGGACAGACACGGGCTTAGTCCAAACTTTACACTAACCAAGCTTTGGCTTTGGAGAGAAAACAAAACTAGCTAGTTAGCAGGTAACTTTAAAAATAAAAATAAAACCATAAAAACATTTCCACTGCTTGGAAAAAAAACTGAAATTTCTTATTTTCATTTCGTTTAACTTAACATACTAAAATAACTAAAACTAAAATAAAAATGAATCAAAACTATACAGACATATATATATATATAAAAAAAAACACACAACAACATTTCTAAAACATTAACTACAATTTACATAAAAGCAGAAAATATAAAAGTAAAATCTATTTAATAAATGAACAAAAATTATATATTAGTATCTCACTGATCTTAAAATAACACAGTCATACTTTCACTTCAACCAAGACAAGACAAAAACAAATAGTCAAATAATATGTGTATAAAAAATACAATCAAATATATAATATAATAGTATATAATTGGATTACAAAAATGAATACAAAATACACTTTCGTTGCTGATGAGCAATATTTATGCAGGTGTGCCATAAAGTTACTTTTGGACCTACTTATGCCCTGGATTAAGGATCCTAAAGAGAAAAGTTTGATTTGATCTAGTCAAACTGGAAACAAGTCGCAAATATCCTATTCATAAAACAAAGCCTTTAATATGCAATAATAACAACATGCAAGTTACTTCGATATATGCACACATAAATTAAAATGACAGCAAGCACACTTAAAAAAAGAACACTGATCAATACTATTCATACCAACATCCATAACAAAACATCTTTTAAATTATTAAATTAACAGGTTAATAGCCAGGGGAATGTAATTAATAGTAACGATCACATGATTGATAGTTCAGGGGGATCAAAGCAAAGCAAAGCATTTACCCTGACTGGTGTATGTTGTAAGAGTTGACTATGAATTCATGTTTTTCCATCAGCAGCTCTGTCCCATGCATGTGCTGCTCTGCTGTATGTACAGACTCACTAATAATCCGTTTCTCTGACCTTCATCGCCTCTAACATCCCAGTCCCGCCCCCTTATTCAGCTATGCCATCACAACATCAACCTCGCTCCGCACGTGTGTTTAAGTACATTAGGCTAGATCCACCTATTCTGATCAGCAATGATCATGCAGCAACTACTGATATATAATATATATAAATTTAAAAACTTTTTTCCCTAAAAGATAAAAACCCTTTCTTTTTCCACAAGTGTGCCTCTTGTGAAAAATACATGCGTCTTTAACGCTATTGTGATTGCACTTGCGTATTCTTCAAATAAAGTCTATTTTAAAACTGTACTTAATAGTAAGTATAAATGGCCCTTAAGTGTAATAAAGAGAGTTTCACTTATGCCTATGCTTCTAAGTACACTTGTACGAAGTGGCTTTGTAATAATGTTAAATTAAATGTTTTACTTTAAAGTACATTTAAATCATTATGTTATTTAGTCATCTTTTGTTGCATTTTAAAGAAGTACACTTATTTTGATGTGTTGACTATCATAAAGCACAAGTAAAGTACTTGATTATAATTTTAACTGAAGTGTTATTCATAGTGTGACCCGGGAGCACAAAAGCAGTCTTAAGTCGCTGGAGTATATATGTAACAATAGCCAAAAATACATTGTATGGGTCAAAATTATTGATTTTTCTTTTATGCCAAAAATCATTAGGACATTAAGTAAAGATCACGTTCCATGAAGATATTTTGTACATTTCTTACCATAAATATATCAAAACTTAATTTTTGAGTAATAATATGCATTGCTAAGAACTTTATTTGGACAACTCTCCAATATTTTCTCAATATTTCGATTTTTTTGCAACCTCAGATTCCAGATTTCAAATAGTTGTATCTCGGCCAAATATTGTCCTATCCTAACAAACCATATATCAGTGAAAATATTATTTATTCAGCTTTTCAGCTGATGTATAAATCTCAATTTCAAAAAATTGACCCTTATGACTGGTTTTGTGGTTCAGGGTCACAAATGTATTTTAAATTTGCTAACTTTATCATTCATCATAGTAATTGCCAGTATATTTAAATACATGATGTACAATTTTAAATAGAAATGACATGAAAGTATATTTTAGTTTATCATAAATGTTTGTGAGTACATTCAGCAGTACACTTTTAACCATATTTCAAAGACAACAGAATTAATTATGAAATTATATATAAAGACGTACTTAAAAGTCCTACTTTAGCGGGTCAAAAAGGCACTCTAAAGTTCAGCTAACTGCATTTAATATCAATTTAAATTTTCATTTAATTGCAATTAAGTGTCTGAAAAAGTCTAAAAGTATGCTAAATTGTTCATTTTCACAATGGGTGGTCATCGCTATATTATTCATGATTAATTATTACTATTGCTATACTATACTATGTGCTACATGAATAGAATCTCAAAACATGCAGGTAGTTTTAGAGAGGTGTGCTCTTCCTTTCCTAAGTGATCAGACTTGTGTTATTTTCCCATGCCGGATCATCATCTTCTGTATTTCATATTTTGAATTCACATATTAAAGTGGGACAGTAGAAATCTAGCGTCACATTTCTATGATTTGTATTTAACGGTACCACAAAAAAAAACTGATTTCCACTGTGTGTCCAAACTGGGACACCTGAGAGTACTTGAGAGTTTGTTAGGCAATGAATGTCTGTTTAGCCAGGTGTCAGAACGATAATGAGAAGCACAGCAGCACACTCAATGCCTTCTCGTCTCAGAGTGTCCTGAAGTGCTCTGGAGTGGGAGGGGCTGGAGGACGTATGGATGTGCATGTTATGCAAGCCTTCACATCAAGAGTCCTCCTTCACACCAAAACACTGTGGTGCTACCATGCTACAATAATCCTGTAATACTGGTACATTGATATATACTGCAGTAATATTTCTAATGTTTTGGTCTGCTGCCTTAAGACTCATATTTTTACTTTTTCTTTACAGAGTGGATGAAGAGAGAGAGGAGGAATGATACAATGCACAGAATTGATCCAATGCAAGCAAACGAGAAAGTGTGAGAGAGAGAGAGAGAGAGGCTTATACAGTTTCTATGTAAAAATGAAAACTCCTAGAAGCTGCCCCGAGTCCACATATGAGAGACGGTTCATGTGGGGTGTGTTTTCATACGATAAGAAAGCAGATGGGATCGGATAGAGTCTTGAAATAGATCCACTCAACAGCAGCAGGTAAAGGCCACTGTTTCTCCTGCAGAGATGAGTCACAATCCAGCAAGACAACCCCACCCGAGTCAGAGCAAAGATTTCTGTAAGTCAGCGCAAGGAAACAAAGACAAAGCGACAGCTACAGGTCCACAAACGGCTCCAGTCGAAAATGTACAAAATAAATCAAAACACAAGAGAACCGAACCCTTGTATTATAAGCTCCTAAAAACAGAGATTGCTTAAACAGTCTAGAGAAATGTCATGCTTTTCTTGCTTTAAACGCATATGTTTCTTATTAAGACGCAGCGTGTCATTTCTGCAAAAAGAATTGCAAAAAAAAAAGTTTAATGAATAAATATCAAATTCAATAATAGTGATATTTTATAGATTAAAATTTTCATAAATATCACATTATATAATAGTATAAGTTTTACCAGTGTCTGACAACCAGGGGTGTGAAGTAACGAATTAACAAAATACTCACGTTACAGTAATTAAGTAGTTTTTATCAGTAATTGTACTTTTTTTGAGTAGTTTAAAAATTGTGTACTTTTACTTTTACTTGAGTACATTTTAAGTGATGTATCGGTACTTCTACTCCGCTATTTTCCTTCGTTTGTGGTCGTTACATGCTTATTTAAATTACATTTTTATCCATCAACGTGATTGGATAGATAGTAATAGGTCTCGTGACTTTCGTCAAATCAAATTGTGCATAGAAAACTTTAATCGCCAACTGTTTATCATGGCTGCTGGAAGTGCATTTTTCAAGCATCAATTCAGTCGCATCTTCCTCTAACTTAATGTTACGGTAAATTTCGGATTTCTGCTTACTCACTGAATGTGTATATGCTTGACTATCTACACGGCCTGAAATTTGGGTGCAGGGTTTGCGGGGGTTATTGCATACAGTATTAACTCTCGCAAGTGCCCCGTTCGGTAAATTCCCACTCACTTATTGGGCTTGTTTGAGATGAGCAAATTCTGCGCAGAATCGATCACCGGTGATCACCGCGAGATGAATGCCAGCTAGAAAAGTGTTCAAGTTACGTCCAACTTGCTCTGATGTCATGCTGACATGTACCAAAAAACTCTCGTGATGGCGAGGCGGCTGTATCGGATTGCGCAGTCGAGTGCAGTTGCTCTCCACCGACTGCGCTGACCAAAAGCATGATGGGAAACAACTGACTGACGACACAGCTTAATGCCCATTGGTTCAGACACCTGTGATGCTGCATTCTCTTCTAAAATATATATTTTTTTATCTGGTTTCATGTGATTATGTATTTAAATTATGCATGAATATTCCCAAACACAATGACAGTGCGATCTCTGTGTGAGATAATGTGATCCGACGAAAATTGTTGCAACATATTTCTCCTAAACACATCTAAAAAAATTTAAATTGTCAAACATACATGTGTTATGGTTCAAACGCACCGAAGTTAGTTCCATTGTCCCGAGTTCAATGTATTAAAGTAAAAATGGATGATAAATACACCTTTCGTTTGGAATTAAATAGCAAGCACTTTAAGTGTCTTAAGTGTCTTATTTTTATATAAAAGTATCAGAGCTGAAATTATATCATGTTTATAAGCAACACAGCCCGTGAGTGAGAATAACGCGATATCTGTCTTTGATCTCGTTGGTATCTGTTCCACTTCGAGAGGTCAGAACTGTCCGTCTTGACTGCGCTTATTTCACTCCTCCCCTCACTGCAGCCGCTTGCTCTCGCTTACATTTCAGGCGAGGCGAGGCGCATCTCAAACAAGACTAATAGAGAGGCGCGATTACGCTGCCTCGCTCTCTCTCCACTGGGATAAGCAGTCACTTGGATAAGTCATTGTGGATTGTGGAACTGTTGGACATTTGATGAGTTGAGCGCGTTATGAACGCGTAAAAAGTGTGTTGGAAAACACAAATTGAGGCCCCAATCGGCCACCTTATTGAGACCCGTGGCAGTTCTTACTATTACTGATCTGTGCCGCGCGGTGATGTGTAATAAAAACTGCAGCTCGTTAATAAATGATTTTTTAAAATCCATTTTATACAATCCACCTTCATTTAGCAAGTGCACTCGCGCATAAAACAATTTTCACAGGTAAACACTTTTTGTTCCGTTCAGTTGTGGATGCTGCTGATTCACCGAGACCGCCGCGGCTCAGCAGAGACAGCTGTGTCGTGTGTGTGTGTGTGTGGTTTCCTTGAAAACGTTTCCCAAGAAATACTTCGCTATTAATGCATTTTTCCTTACAAATTGTATTACCAGCAAAACAATTCGAGTAAATGTGTAAAAGGCATGAATTTGCCATCCTTCTAGAAAAATGTGCATTTGTTAAAATTGTAACAAATTATCAAGTTTATTTTTATTTCTTTATTGCAAAATGCTAAACCTGGCACCGTTTTGGAGAGAAATGGGCTCTCATTTTAACCCATATCATGGTGTGTGATGCTGAACTATGAGTTTCTAATGGTGTTTGTATTTGCACTGTTCTAAACATTAATATTTTATGTGCAACAACAGCATATGCTGTCTCAGTGGCCTTACACATGATTTTAAATCATTTTTTTCAAACTTTATGATTTAAAAATGGGGATGATTGTACTGAGAATAACTTTCATCTTTTCTTCAACTGAATACTGTTTACGTGCTGTTTTGATGTATTTTAAAGAGTTCGCAGTCAAAATTAAAACTGCTGGATGATAGATATTCTTCATTCTTTATGACAAACAAGATAATGTGAATTACAGAATGTAAAACGTTTTTTAAATGTATAAATTGCAGTGTACAGCGTTTATTATGAGGGGGTAGAATCTACAGCTCAGTACTCACTACTCATGAGTACTTTTAAATAGGCTACTCTTTTACTCTTACTCAAGTAGTTTTTTTTGGACAAGTACTTTTACTCTACTAACACTACATTTTTTGGAAGGTAATGGTACTTTTACTTGAGTATATTTTTTCAGTACTCTTTCCACCACTGCTGACAGCCCAGACATTTAAAGTATACTGCCATTTATAAGTTAGGTCAGTTTTTCATTTTTAAGAAATTAATATTCTTTATTGAGCAAGTAGACATTTAATTTATTGAAAATATCAAATTAAATCAAATCGATACAAAATATTTCTTGCAGTAAATCAGCATATTAGAATCATGTGACACTGAAAACTGGAGCAATGAGCAGAAAATTCACAGTTAATTACAATTTAAAATATATTAAATAGAAAACAGTTATTTTAAATTTTAATAATTTTTCACAATATTAGTGTATATCCAGTTTTTTTTTTATCAAAAAATGCAGCCTTGGTAAGCATAAGAGACTTATTTAAAAAAAAAAAAAAAAACTCATTCTGAATCAAACAGAATTACAAAAATACAAAAACGATTTAATTCATAAAGAGTTAATTCTATAATCGTAATATATATAGATAAATTAAAATGTTAATCAATTACAATCATAGTAGACGTTTTTTACTAGTGTCCGACGTTCGAGACATTTCAATTACACTACCATTCAAAAGTTAGGTCCATTTTTATACATATATATATATTATCAGTAATGACAAATTTAATTGATCTGAAAAAGATCAACTAAATTGATCAAAGATTCTGTTAAAAGAAAAAAGATGTGTTGTTGTTGTTTGTTTACTGTATATTACTCAAAGACTCCTCAAAAGCATATATTAGCAGGGAAAGTTCCCGCATTATAAAATAATAAGAACTGTTTCTTGATCATTAAATCAGCATATTAGAATAAGGATCATATGACACTGAAGACTGGATTTTTAATCAAATAAATACAGCCTTGGTGAGCATAAGAGACTTAAATCTTTCAAAACATTTAATAATCTTACCAAACTTAAACGGTAGTGTAAATGTGAACTATAGCAATTGCAACCCATTTTACCATAATCCGTTGTGTTTCATACTTCTGCCTTTTAGCCATGACTATATTCACAATACAGCACCGCCTCCTGTAAACCATCCCTTTACAGTACATTTACCACTGTCTTATGTATGTAAGGATTCCACGGTGTACGTCACAAATGCTTATTTTCAGGTACGCCATCACAGCACAGTTGTTATGAACATAGACAAAGCGTGAGGATTTAACATTCACCAGCAGGCTCCACTCCAAATGAGCTCCATTAATATTTTACTATTTTAATATTTTAGGGACTGTGATATTTCTGGAAGAACAGTGAAACTGCCACGACCTCCTGGTCATGAAAATTAACAACCCCCTCAATATGCCGTCTCTTGTTTCCACACACAGACACACACACACACACACACACACACAAAACACAAACACACACACAAACACAAAAACACACAAACACACACACACACACACACACACCACACACACACACACACACACACACACACACACACACACACACACACACACACACAGAGACACAGACACACACACACACACAGACACTCAGACACACACAGATACACACAGACACGCAGACACACACAGTAACACACACACACACACACAGAGGTACAGACACACACACACACACACACAACACACACACACACCCACACACACACAACACACACACAAAACACACACACACACACACACACACAGACACACACACACAGATACACGCACACACACACACACACAAAAGACAAACCCACAACACACCACACACACACACCCCGATACACCAGGCACACACACACACAACACAGGTTTTACATTTGTGAAAAGTGGGGCCTCTCCATAGGCGTAATGGTTTTTATACTGTAGACCGTATATTCTATTGCCCTACACCAAACCTACCCCAAAACCTACCCCTCACAGGAAATTTTGTGCATTTTTAGATTTTCAAAAAAACTCCATTCTGTGTTGATTTATAAGCGTTTTGAAAAGTGGGGACTTGGGGTAATGTCCTGAAAAGTCACCTTCTCTTTGTAATACTTATGTCATACCTTTGTCATTATACAAAGGTATGTCCTCATTTGTCACCAAAACGCGTACACACCACACACACACCACACAGACACACAGACACACACGCCCAAGACCAACACACAGACACACACACACCCACACAGACACAGATTTACAAACAGCGACAGACACACACACACACAGATACCTAGACACAAACCAACAACACACAGATACACACACACACAGAGACAGCACACACACACACACACACAGACACACACACACACACACAGACACACACACACACACACACACACAGACACACAGACACACACACAGACACAGATACACACAGAGACAGACACACACACACACACACACACACACAGACACACAGACACACACACAAACCACAGACACAGACCACAGACACACACACAGACACAGACAAACACACAGACAGACACACACACACACAGATACACAGACACAAACACACACACACACAGATACACACACACACAGACACAGACACAGACACACAGACACACACACAGACACAGACACACACACACAGACAACACACACACACACACACAACAAAAACCCCACACACACACACAGACACAGATACACACAGAGACAGACACACACACACACAGATACACAGACAAAAACACACACACACACAGATACACACACACACAGACACAGACACAGACACCACACACACACCACCACAGGACACAGACCACAAACAAGACACACACACACACACACACACTCAGACACACAGACACACACACAAACTCTCTGTTAACACATTAAACGCTGCATGGCAGACGGACGCCCAGATAGTCAATGTGCCTGTTAATACCCTTTAAAACCTTGTCTGTAAACTTGTCTTTGCTTCTGCACAGATGAATCTGGAGTAGGTATCTAAGGGTGTCACATTTCACAGACGAATGAGTTTATATGGTGTGCGCAGAACAAACCGAAGTATTTGGGTCACTCGTTACAGAGGAAATTAATCGATGTAATGAGGGTGTGCCATGGAGAAATTCAGTGTGCTTGTCATAACCTATTTTTTTCCTTTTGGTGTTTTCAAAAGATTCTCTTAAATAACACATGTAGATGCTGCAAGAGAGTAATGGAGCTGTCTCCATCTAGCGGCCACGCCTTGGATTACAGCACAAAGGAGACGGTGACATTAGAGTAGGCTGCATGCTTACACATAACACATTACCCAAGCTTTTTAGATATGTCAAAACGGAATAAATTAAAAGGAAATCCAAGGACACTTATAGTCACCCAGATACAAGAGACCTTTACAAAGACGTCTTGTGAAACTTATAACAGCAACAGCCAGCAGTCAACTGCCAATAGTTTTTCAGTGTGGAAATTGAACGGTTTTACAATTATGTAACCCAGCAACAACTTTTCATAACATCTGAACAATGAAGTTTGGTTTTACAAATACACCATACTTGAATGCCAACTGAATGTTTCAGAAAACGCTCAAGAAAAAATTCTAAACATAAAAAACAATTATTTTATATTATAATGATTTATTATAATATATTAGATATTTTTACAACTAAAACCTCGTAGAGTTGATTACATATGATAAACTAATGCTACAGTAAAGGACGTTGAACTAAACATGGCATTTAATATACACCCTCCATTACGTATATATATATATATATGGTACATATTACATTACATAATGTTTAATTTACGTGTATGGGTTATATATATGTATTATAGAATATATATATCATATTTGTAATTTAAAAGGGTATATTACAAGTATTTGAAAAAGGCCTCTTTGTTGATTTTATTATAAGCATTACTGTAGTTTTAAATTACAATATATAATGAAACATTACAAATTATATAATATATTACACAATAAAATTGTGAGATAGTTTCTAACAGTAAAGAATAGAAAAAATTATTTTTTAATTACATAAATTTAAAAAAAAATTTAAACAATTTTTAATGTTTTATTTGATGTACAAAAGATAAGAAGACTCACGTCGTCAAAACATGTTGTAAATCTAGCAAAGTTTTTTACATTTTCATTTTTTTATTGTAAATTTATACCACTTTGTGTTTTCCTGCCTTGGCATTAAATTACAGTGTTTTTAATACAATGGCTGCAGGGAGTGATGCAAATGTGACATCTGTCTCTCTTCTGAGCAACATAAATCTCTCAATATTTTTTTCTCTCTCTTGTAAAGTCATAGAAAACTATCGTGGGTATTTGCTTTTGCTATTGGGCCAAATGAAGATGCAAAAGAAAAAATATATGTATTTGTTGTAGTTTCCAGTCACCACTATAAAAGTTCACCCAACTATGACGATTCCGCTTCTGAGGACCCCGGAAACGTGAAAAGGACTGATAAGACACCTGCTGATTTCAGCCTCTAGAGAACCACATCACCTGGTCAAACTACACAACCTCTACAACTACTAAAGAAGTGATAAACATAGAGTAACCACTCAAACAATCCCACATGAAAACTCAATGACAGAAACAGTGTGCAGCATCAGTATGATTAACGATATGGATGCGACGACTGAACATGCAGAGTCTTACCTGTCGCTTGATGAAGCTGGAGGTGGTGTCAGAGGAGGTGCTGCCATCTGAGCGTTTAAAACGACCTTTGCGCTTCGGTAACTTTCGTGGTAGCTATATGGAGACGAGCACATCAAAACAAACAGTAACATCAGACACAAGATGCCTTATAAATAAGATGCACTTTGTGGAAAATCCAGTTTATGATAATAGTTGTGTTTTGTAAACATGGTCTAAAATGCTCAATAATTGACACAAGCTGATTTTTAGCAGACTACACCATTTCCCAAAAGTCCTCTCGACCAACTTAAACTGGTATGACTAGCTAATATCCAGTTTGTTGCTGGTCATGATGGTCTACCAGCTAATGGACATTTTATACAACTAATAGCCAACTCAGACCGGTTAGAAACCAGCCACCGTCGTCAAAAACACAGCTACTAGCTTATTCTGGTATTTCAGTCAGGGATAGGGCAGGTGGCGTGAGACTTTGGTTGGCTACAGGTGAGACCCATGACTAGTGAGGGCTCGCCACAAGGGAATTTGGAGAGATTTTAAAGCCGTTTATCCACACACAGAAAACAAGTGTTCAGACTGATAAATGAACCCTGTGTCTTCAGATTCCCGGCCTGAAGGACGAGGCCTTGGTTGCGGTGGGAAATCTCAGGGCGGAGGAAAAACAGGAATTGAGTTTCGCGGATGGTGGAGGAGCATCACAACATCTTATCCACATCTCGCCTCCGCTCATTAAAAACAACAGCGCGCGACGGATTAAAAGCGCGATAGAGGCGATGTTACACGGGCAGATTGTGTAGCTGTAGCGCTCTGCGGATATATGAAGCGCTTCGATGCACGACTGCTCAACAACAAGTAGCAGGAAATTAACCATTTATGAGATCATATTCAAATCCCCCAAAAATCTTACCTGAAAATAGTGCGACTGAGAAGCGCTTTCTACACCAGACAGAGGGTCTGCGGAAGATTTGGACATCTTTACTTGCACCATCTATTTGAGAGCGCAGGGAGGCGGATGCATGCATGCATGCATTGGTGCTTACTGGAAGGAACGGCGATGCCAAATACATATGCCTGCCGAGGAAGAAGAGGGTATCACGCTTGAACAGTAAAGCCTCTGTTTGAGCTGCGTACGCAGAGATCCTAAGATATATTCCCTCGCGCGGGTTATTATAAATGGAGATCGCAATACAGGTGTACAAACGCAAAGGGGCTGTTTCTTGTGCGTGCGCCTTTTGTAATGATGATGTGTCTCGCGCTACAGTGTGCTGCGTTCTCTCTCTCTCTCTCTCTCTCTCACTCAATCTCTCTCTCCCTCCAGAGCAGCAATATTTGCCTTATTGTAAGTAAATAACATGCATGGAAATTAGTCTTTAAGCAATACAAATTTCCCATCCAAAAGTCGTTAGATAAACGAATCAAGAACTTTTTAAGATATATCAGCATACAGTTGTAATACAGTCTTCTAATCTAAAGGTGTGCAATATCTGAGAGTCTCATTAAGTAAAACAATTAAGTGGTTTTACATACACACAACTCGGGTGAGATGGTTCTCACTGCAGAACACAAGATCCAGGGGGCGTGGTTGGATCCACATCCAATCCTCCACTGAAAGATACCTAAAACATAACCAGTCTCCACCCCTGATCCTTAACTACCCACCCATCTCCACACTAAACTCCCGTTCCACCCTGCCTAAACCCACCCATCTACACCCCTAAACCTACAAATCTCCACCTCCTAGATGTGGATCCAACCCCGGCCCCTGGATCTTGTGTTCTGCAGTGAAGGGCTACTCTGGAGATATCCACCAAAAACACTTCTGCATAAATAACACTTGTTTCTTTGACAGCCCTAGCCTGTGAATAGCAAGAAAGTAAGTGGTTCGAGCAATTTAGCCAATCAGAAAACTATAATTTACAATTAAAAGTATTAATTAGCCAACATATATATAGATATATATATAATATATCTATATATATAATATAATATATATAATCCGAACAGAATGTGACCGGCACGAAAACATTTTGTGTTTTGGACATATTAGGCATACAAATAAAAGTGAATGTTTGCATATTTTAAATGATTATTATTAATACCCGAAATGATCATTCCCACTAGAATTTCACTAGAATTTCATTCACCTGTTTATTGATTATTTATTTATTTATTTGTTGGTTTTATTTATTTATTTTAATTCTTAACAAAATATTTACAAAAAAGTGGTCCCGCCCAAGTTTCAAGACATGGTTACCATCTTGACATAAATCATATGTCTTTTTTAAAAGCTTATAAATAAATAAATCATGTGACTGGTAACTCAATGCCATTGGGTATATTAACAGAGGCGGGATCTTAGTTCCTTCTAATGAAAAGTGCACTATCAATCATATTTTTTTTCAATGATATTTTTCTAAATCTGTCATTTTTTAAGAAAATGAAAAAAACAATATCATCAATATCTAACTATTTAACTTTCTGTTGACACTAAAGCTTACTTTGTCTTTATGAAAACGTAAATTACAAATGCCCTCTTCTTGCACTTTGGATCATATATGCCTTATAACATATATGATGTCAAGTGTAATTTCCCTTGTAATACATTATTTCTTTTGATTGTAATAGTTAATTCTATTGTGACTTCACTATATTTATAATTATATCTATTAATATTACAATCACCTATAACTGTAAAATCGTACATTTAGCATGTGTGCTTTGGTTTTATATAGCATCTTTAGCTAGTTTTATGTGTCCAAACTAGGAAGTACTTTCAAAAATGTAAAGGGAAATGTATCATTACAGCTTGGAAGAGAAAAGAAATGTGGCTCAGTGGAAACTCTAAGGTGTGGTTTTTCATCATAAACGCACATATACTCACACCCTCTTAAGTGTTGAAAGCTGCTGTCTCATTTACAGTATGACAGAGGATCTGAAGCACTGATCCAAGAGCACCTTTAAAATCCCCCCAAAAAGCCCACCATGAACAGGAAAGCTGGTCTCAAAACAATAAACTAATAAACTTAAATAAAAATAAATAATAATAATCAGAGCTGGGTAGTAACATTTCAAAATACTCTGAATCAGACTAGTTACTTTTTTATTGATTACATATTATTCACACAATAGCAATACATTATTCATAATTTAATGATTCTCCCTAATTCTTCTTTTTAATTTTCCTTTCTAAAATAGCCTACCGCTTATGTACACTCAGAAAGTCTTCCAGTTTTGTGGGCATTCACACAAACACCAGTCACTAGTCAGGTGGCTATTTAATCACACAGAAAATTGAGTGGCCACACAGCATTTGAGCACTGGATTTACAAAAATTGCGTTTTAAGAAAAGTGTTGTATAACATTTTTTTTTTATTTACTTAAATCATTCAGTGGTTGTTTGTTATTTTTTCTTTTAACATTTTTGTTTGGGAAGGTGTTTGTCTTTCAAACACATTAAAATGCACAAATTCACATTATTTCTGATTTACATGTCATCAGGATCCCAAAACTTTTTGTCAGCCGTCACCTAATATATTA
Source organism: Sinocyclocheilus anophthalmus (assembly GCA_018155175.1). Taxonomy (NCBI): domain Eukaryota; kingdom Metazoa; phylum Chordata; class Actinopteri; order Cypriniformes; family Cyprinidae; genus Sinocyclocheilus; species Sinocyclocheilus anophthalmus. The sequence goes on from JADLZN010000102.1 coordinate 133,624, forward strand.
CTGAGTACCCCCTCGCTTTTAGGTAAATAGTTAACAATTAAGTAGCATTTTTGCATGTTCTCGGTTCTTGCGTGGTTTAATGATCACATGAAATTGAGTAACACAAAGAAAATAACATTAAATTTAGTAAGTGTTTATTTTGATTTATGTATATTAAAATTATTATTTTAATTGTACTTTTTAGATTAATTTACTTATTTGCTTTTCACTAAACTCATAAACCCCCTGCAGTTTCTTCACAAACCCCGGTTTGGGAAACCTTGATGTAATAATGTTTAGTGAAGTTCATGTTGTTAATAAAAACGAATGGAATATATTTTCTTTTTCTTTGCATTTTTATATCGTTTTTTTTTATTTTTGATATGGTACAAGATTATCCTATTTCAATCAATGTGATAAACAAGTTGGTCAAAAGTAATCTAAAAGTATTGTAATCAAAATGTAGTCTGATTATATTACCCAAAATGTGTAATGTAATGGATTACGTTACTAACTACAATTTTTAAACATGCAATTTGGAATCAGTAACGGATTACAATTTGTTAGTACTCTACCCAGCTCTGATAATAATAAACTTAGCAAAAATGTAATTAAAAAGAGCATGTGAGCAGAGCGGAGCATGAGCGGAGTGGGGAGCGGAGTGGTAATATTTCCTTAAGAGCGCAGAGCGCCTTTCTGAAGATTCCGCTCCGCTCGCTCAAAACGCTCAGTGCCGCTCGTCAACCCAGAATGCCGTTTGGTGATTTGCTTGTTCGAGATCGAGAATCTGTAGAGATCGAGAATAGTAGAGCAGTTATGGAGTTCAGATATTGTTTCAACGAAGTTGCAAGCCTTATACATAACTGTACAGTAAAAAATCTAAGTTAAGAATGAGCAGGGAGAAGAAACTGAGAGGGAGTGCGGGGAGACTGTTAAAGTTAGTACAGATTCATATTGATTACAGAAAGCACGAAGATGTATGCAAACATGGTGCACCAAAAGGTGAGCTAGTTACATACCATAATAAATGAATAAACAGGTAGGCTAAGGTTATATTCGGTTGTACGGAGCCCCGATCATGACATGCAGACAAAATCACAGCCACGAATTTAGAATAGGCTAGTTCTCTTTTATGCTAGGACTACATTATGGCCACGAATTAAGAATTCATTTTTTCGTTTAGTCTAAATTATGGCCACGAATTAAGTATTCATTCTCTTGTTTAGGCTTAGCTGCCACGAATTCATTCGTTCGTTAATTCGTTCATTCCCTATAGTAGGCCTAAATCGTGGAACGAATTATTATAATTCGTAATTACTTATTAAAATCATTATTGCTTAAACTTAATAAATAATAATAAATGTAAAAAATAATAAAACCTGCTGACGTCGTAGAAATGAATTGTTAATTTGAATTATATTCGGAGCTCCGTAGTTATTACATAATCTCAGTTAAACTGTAGACCTAAGCTAACACACAGCTGTATATAGGCCTAAATACAGAACTACAGAGTACAGAAGATATTAGCCTACACCACTTAGGCCTATTAAAATATTATATATAAAAAAAAAACTGACCCGAAACAATAGGTAGTCCTACAGAATGTAGGCTAGATATAGGCAGCAGTAATTTATAATATAATATAATGCACGCAAATTTGTTCTTTACAGAATGGAGTGGGATCTAAGCGGGAATTGGTTTATGGTGAGCGTGAGCAGAATATTAACGGAGCAATTGCTTGGGCGGTTAGAGCGACTGAGTGGAGCGCACATCCATAGAGCGGAAAACGTAGTGGAGCGTCACACCGCTCCGCTTCGCTCACATGCTCTGATGGCTATGACTTTAATACTACAAGTGTGTTCAGAGCACAGTTAGTTCAGTCTTCAAATTTGATTGGTTGAGTTGCATTCTGGGACTTTTGGATGCTTTGTCTGTGTTTCGCGGAGCACGAAATTGAATACTTCCCTACAATATAGTATGTCAGAAACAGTACGCCAAAAATGTCAGAATTAACAGTATTCATAAAACAGTAAGTGAAAAGTACCTGGATGGAACTATTACTAACCAGTTCATTTCAATGATTCAGTCAAAAACACTGATTCATTCAGGAACGAGACACTTGTTTGCTTCTCAGCAGTTAATTCTGCTTTGGCTTCATTTGGAACTTACAGAGCCCCGCACATGACATGCAAGAAAAAATAAATAAATTGTGTGCACGATTTACTAATTTGTTCCCTCGACGAACTAAAACATGCACACGATTACTAGATTATTCTCTCGATTTGCTAATTTGTTCCCTCGATTTGCCAAATCGTGCGCACAATTTCTAATCATCTCGATTATAAACTCGTGCACGATTTAGCAAATCAAGGGAAACAAAATTAGGTAAATCGTGCACACATTCTAATCGAGGAAGAAATATTAAATCGTGCAACGATTTAGCCTACAATTTTTTCCCTGCAGCCAGTGCGGTTTCCGTAGGAAATACGTAGTTGTTTTGTCAAAAAATATTAGTTACACAAGATTAAATTTCGTTTATTAAACTGTAGTATAAAAATACCACATGAGTAAACGTAATGTATGTTGTTTGCTGTGTTAGTTTCCTTTGACTAGTTTTGCTTAGTTGTCTTTATCTGTATGTAACGGGGCCGAGGCGAGACGTGAATCCATAGCAAGGCTTTTATTTCCAAGACGTGAGGTATATAACAGCATGGGTCAACCATGGCAAAAGGTACAAACAAGGGAGACAAAGAGTAATCTAGGACAAGCATGGGTCTTCGATAAGCAAATATAATCAGAGGGTTTGACAAAAGGGGTAATCCGTAAAAAAAGGCAAAGAATCTTCACACAGCAGAAAAAAAGGCCAAGGCAAGACAAAAACTATGAACTAGACCGGGAACTGGCTCTGTAAGTAGCTACGCTTAGAGAGTGCTTAAAGGCGAAAACAATACTCTTTTGAAAATGGTATGGGTAGCTGAAGTTAAATCGTGTGTGTTTAGTATGTAGCTTTCAGGTGAGCGTGTGATTGGTTACAGCGGTGTGCAATCAGTGCAAGCGATGAGGGAAATGTAGTCCCGGTTATCGTTAACAGTCGTGTGTACTTAGTGTGAGAGTCCATGTAGTGAGCGGGTGACCTCTGGTGGTGAGTGAACGGAAGTTCATAGACCGGATTCGTGACAATGCCATTCTGTTCCCCTGTGTTTTAATTAATTATCTCATTAGTCCCAGTGTTTAACTACACTTAGTTCCTTCTAATCTCTGTCCTTCTTGGTTTGCATTTATGTTTGTGTCTATAATATGTTGTTCTATGTTGGCTTCAGTTATCTCCTGTGTTCCTTGTGGATTAATTATTAAAAGACTGTTCTGGATTACTCTTCGTCATCGTGAGCTTATTAAATAGCACCTCAGCGTGACATGCTGTTATTCTGAATATTAGGAATAAAATCACTTCCTCTAAACTACAGGTATTTCAGCCTCCTCATTTCCACATATAAGACAGTGGCTGAAAATATAGTGATATGGCTGAACTATTAAGAGTAGTAGGCTAATATTCTGCCAGTGATTGGTGTAACTGGAGTTGTGATCCAAAGTGTCTTGTGTTTTGTGCATGTCCAAAGGCTCTTCCTTCCTGTTTACGCCGTCATGCTGAAGCAATCGGGCTGTCAATCACGTGAATGTAAACTTCTCTGGCAGCCACTAATCGTCAGACACTAAAATCACGCGGCCAGTGTTGGGAGTCGATGTGGCAAGTGATGCACTGCTGACAGCTGGACCCTGATTTCACTATGAAACAGCAGGGCGCTGTCTCTGTGTAATTGCAGGTGATAAAGAGCTTTATTTGTGTTGTTTGTTTTGATTGAAATGATTGTCATGCATATGGTTTCTACTGCCATGCCTTAAACTCCTCTCTAATTGGCACAAATATTTTGTAATACGTTGCTCATAATAGTATGCAGGTTATGTCATATAAGACAAGAGCTGATATGTGGCTGTATACTTAACCCTATAAAGCCTGGGCCCTGACATATAAACAAATAAAGAAATTGTCTTGAAATGGAAAAGTTGAAACTTTAGATAAAACATTAATAAAAAGCAAACTTTACCTGATTTAACCCATTAATAAAATAAAATAAAAATAAATAGTTTTTTGGGTATAAATTATTGTATTTAGGTGTTTTTTTGTTTGTTTTGTTTTTATAAAACCAGTTAATTTAGAGCTTTTTTTTTTCAGTGTATGAAAAACCACCTCAGTTTTATTCAGAGGCCCAAACTGAGCAAAAATATGCAATTTTGGTGCAGATGCTGATATTTATATGGTCAATAAGTAACCATATAAATGGTTTACATAAGTTGAAATTTGTATGTAATGATTTATAACAATATAACAGACTACATTCATTTAAATAAAATACATGAAAATGTACATATATTTAAGTGCTCAATTTATATGATTAAAATTACATATATTGAAGTGCTCAATTTATATGATTAAAGCTCTATGGTTTTTATTGTGGGGGCAAAACACATAATGCAATGCAGTACAATGATGATATGTTTGATGCTTTTAACTTAATTTAATTTAAATTATTTATGGATAACCAAGTAAACCTAAGTTGCTTCAGTCCATTTCAAGTATTCATCAAGTTATTCTTATATTTACTTTATAAAAATCAGTAAAGATTTCACAGCAAAAAGACGTGAACCACAACCTGAAGAAAGATACTAAAAGGCTTTGTACTTGCTAAAACAGATAAACTATCAATCAGAAGACAGAAGACATACTAGATTGTGTACAACTGATTTTTCCAGCAAAGTTTTGGTCATGCTGATAGTTAGAGGCCTTAGAAATGTGCATTTGATCAAATATGATAAAGTAGGCTTTAAAGGGTTAATTAGTACAGTTCTATACTCGCCAGCATGGCCTTCTGATAGCAGAAGAGCTGTTAAAGGTATATTATGTTAAAGTTTCACTATTACAGCTCTTCGATACACAAGTTGCCCAAGGCGGCTGAATCAAATAAACGACAGCACTGGTTCAAATAGCAACGCTGCTTCCCCAGAGAGCACATCCCTACCTTAAGGCAATGAGGAACCTATGAAGGGCAAAGATCTGGCAGTCTGTCCAGACCTATTTGTTAGCTGAGCATTAGACAAATAGTCCTGTACTGTACTGCCGTCACTACAGAACAGCAAAGCAACAAGCAGTGTACAGCGGCACTGAATTACAATTGTGTAAACAAAGCAGACGGAAATAATTTCAAGCTTTTGTGTAAATGAAAAGCAGGCCGCTCATGTTTGTGTCCTAGTGTGTTTAGATGATTTAATCAACATCATTTAATGCTTACAAGACATATATCCTTCTGCACTTTATAAGTGGTGGGTGTGCTGTTAAAATGAAACAGGTTTGTCTTCACTAGGTAGTCTTTAGTATACTTACTACCTGTATTTGTCTTGGCTTGTTCCGTGTCTATTCAAATGTGCGTGCAAGTTCATTTACACAACCATTCATAGTGTTATATTTGGCTCTCTAGCACTGTGCATAACTACAAAGCGAAGTACAGCTGGAAATTTGTTCACTAGAATTCAGTGTCCAGTACATTTTTGCAGTGCATCATAAAAACAGTGCATTTGGAGAGTCGTATATAGGGCACTTGTTGAATGAGAAAATTGCAAATGGTTTACCTTAAATGTGTTTTTATGAGACTGTTGTATAGTTGCATAATTCAGTATGTCGCATTTGAGTTTGCAGCAGTTTGGCCTGCAGTTGATATAACATCACTTTCTTAGAATGATAAGAGCAAGTCATAGTTCTGAGAAATAATTTACACTACACTCAAAAAATGCTGGGTTAAATATAACCCAGTGCTGGGTAAAATAGGGACAAACCCAGCAATTGGGTTGTTTTGACCCAGCGGTTGGGTTAAATGTTTAACCCAACCTTCAGGCTAGTAACCCAACCGCTGGGTCAAAACAGCCCAATTGATGGGTTTGTCCCTATTTTACCCAGCAATTGGGTTGAATTTAACCCAGCATTTTTAGAGTGTATAGTCATCAAATAGCTACAGTAACATTGTGAAGATATCAATTTAAAATAACTGTTGGATTATATTTTAAATTTAAAAAATGGTTCTGTGTGAGCAGTAGCCTGAATTTTCAGCATCATTACTCCAATCTTTCATGGTCACATGATCCTTCAGAAATCATTTATCAAATCCTTGCACTGAAAAAAATGTGGGTAAATATCAAACCCAGCGCTAGATTAAAAAGGGACAAACCCAGCTATTAGGTTGTTTTGACCCAGCAGTTGGGTTGTTTTGACCCAGTGGTTGGGTTGTTTTGAGTCAAAACAAACCAACCCAACCCAACCGCTGGGTCAAAACAACCCCTAGCTGGGTTTGTACCCTTTTTAAACTAGCGCTGGGTTTATATTTAACCCGCATTTTTTAGAAGTTGCCGGAATTCACATAATAATTTATTTTAAAACAACAAACTGACACCAAACTTTTGAACAGTATATACCGTAAACGTATAAGTTACCATAAGTGATAAGAAAACAATCAATGTAATATGTGGAAAAAGATTCAACGGTTTAGAAAATGTACAGTTAAGGACACAGAAAAGAAATAGTCTGAAGTGAAGTACTTAAAAGCATTATATTGTGTTTTGTTGATCTGATAGAGCTCCGTTAGGGTTTATTTGTTTATTTTTAGAAACTGGTTCTTCCTGCTTATAATGGTCTTTGTCAAGTGGCAGGGCATGTAATATGGGTCTGGGGTTTGGGTTGGGTGTTTCTTTGGAGTGCCACCTAAACCTCTTATTATAGCACACAGGAATGCCTAAACTCAACTGTGGCAAACACTTACCACAGATCTGCAAGTCATCACGTGAATCACTGATATCTGATAACCTATACTGCCACAGCTTCCTCTTGCTTTTCATCCAGCAATATTTTCTTTAAATGTACACTTCATGGAAAGCACCATCAATGTGGGTGCAGCAGACAATAGCGAAGGCGACTGACTTCCAGTCTTTATCTTTGTTATCTGATATGTTATAGAGGAACTCTGGCTGATATGCATGCTATAAAATGTCACCACTGTCAGACAGGAAATCTTACAGTGTTGGCAGCTGACAGTGCAATATATTGTATATCACTATAAAATATTGTATTAAATGCAGGAGCCATTTTGCTTTTCTGATTACGGTAGCAACTAATAAGACCAACACTTAAAATGATATATGAACTAAAAATCCAAAACTGTTACTTTTTTAGGATGCGTGACTGGACATATCAGGAGCGTGTATAAATAATAATAAATATAGACACTAAAATCATGTGGCCAGTGTTGGGAGTCGATGTGACAAGTGGTGCAAGTTATATACAGTTTTTAATACAATTATGATAAAACTGTATATAACTCACTAGAGTCTGTAAGATGTGTTTGCACTCATTTGAAAGCCAACTTTTACAAAATGTTTACATAAATATTGGAAGGTATTGACAAAAAAGTAGGCACACTGTAGAAATATATTTTTAAATTATATATAGAAACTTTTATTTTAATAAATTCTATTAGATTTTTTTCATTAACATTCTTCTGTCAGGAATGTATATTTTATATTATCTATATTTCCATTTATCTTAACTTTGATATATCTGTATTAAATATTAAGTAAATCTTATGTTATGGTTTGAAGGGTTATACTTCACCCAAAAATGAAAAGTTTGTAACCATTCAGCATTTTTTCTTCACATTCATGTGTTCCAAACCTGTATGACTTTCTTTCTTTCTTTCTTCTTGGTGATATTTTGCATGGTGGGAAACCAAATCACATTGATTTCCATTGTAATTTATATGATGTTAATATGATAGTTTATTTGATGGTAAACTATCCATTAAGGGTTAGTGAGTGATAATGTAATATGTGGGAAAAAATCCCAAATGCATCACAGTAACAAAGCACATGCACCACTTGCTCCAAGTGCCTCGTTTTGATCACTAGCCTATATCTATTTAATAATGTAAAACCAATTTTTTAAAAGGTTCTGCTTGAAGAGTGTGCTTGTGGTATGTGGCTTTCAAATAAATGCCATTGGTTTAACATGTGGCTATGTAATATAATGGTGGGATAAGTGTCCAGATATTTTGGCCACAACGATAGATAGATGTCACCTGTTTGAGCATCTGCTGTTATGCTGCACGTCCAAGTCTGTGGGTCTGTCTCCATTTGAGAGCAGAGGAGGAGGAGGAGGAGGACAGGTGAAAGCAGCTGGCAGTGAGGAGCTGCTTGTTCGCAGGCCTTTAGGGGGAGTGTTGAGACGCGTGGAGACCGAGACTGGCACCGCGTCTGTGTGAAGGGGGAGAGGCTGGGAAACGACGGGAGCACAAGCGAGGCAGAGCTTCACCTTCTGTGGCCCTCTGTCCCCTCGTCCTCGATGCCCGCAAAAAACACATCGCCCTGCCGATAACAAGCACACGGAGCTACCGGAGGACCGTGCGCGCTCGAGACGCCACCGCTGTAGCGCCCGAACCAGAGAGACATCCACGGTGAGTCAGATCTTTTTCTAGGGTGATCAGTCATGTTTTATGTAGGGCTGCTTACTAGTGTGGTTTCTGATGGACAGACGTTATACAAGCGTTTGCCTTGCCACGGATGCGTGCGTGTACACGGCTTTAATGCAGCATTAGCTCGGAGTTTTGACATGGCGAATAAGCAACGGCCAAACGCAACACCCCTCTCTCCATTCACACCAGCGATATATTCAAGATTAAACGTCCCAATGCAATGCGTGTCTTCGCTCACACTGCTGATGTTGCCCTAAAGGTCGAACGGTCCCTCCAAAAAATGGGAAATAATGTGCAAAGCTGCCGGTCTACATAGATGTCATGCGTGAGGCTTAAGGCTTTATGTTCATCTGATGGTTGAGTTGTGCGTGTTTGCCTCTTTAAAACAAGGCGACGAAGACTGATGCGTTGGAATGTTTCGCACGTTATGATGCCTATAGCATGTCCACCGCAGATAGTGACCGAGTGGACGTGCGCACGGCCTGTAGTGCGCTATAATTCTGCTCTATGGGTGGAGGACGGGGCTGTATAGCCCACACTTGGCGGTCGGGTGTGACATGCAGTGTTTCACAAGTATCCGCACACTGTTACTGTAACAGCCTCGACACGGTCACTGCTGCGAATATGGCACACACACACTCAGTGTTATGTAACGAAACATCTCCAAACGGCCTATGGGAGAAATGCTGCATAGTTCTTCTGGCAACTTGAGCCATCGATGAAGCGCTGAAATTATGCAGCTTGCATATGTTATGGCGATCGTTGATGTTTATATGCACACGCGTCGATGCTGTCTTGCGTAAATAGGCGTTTTTATTTTCTGTTGTTAAATGGAAGCACAATGTGATTGATGCAGCTGTCTTCCATGAGAGGAAACGGGGATTTAGATTAATAACAAATAGTGTTGAGACTGATGCGACACTGCGATCTCTATATTTGCATTATGTAACATCAGTGCGTAAATGTCGTGCAAATGTCCCGGAGGGAATATAACACGATGCCAGCGAGGATGCACGTTACAGCTACAACCACACATCTGTGCAGTGCCATTCTTCAGTATGGCCTCAGAATAGATTCTGAATATGACTCCGATTAGATTGGTTATAAGAGTTAATTTGTGTTGCATTAGTGCGTTCTGTCGTCAAAATGAACGGGTTTGACTTGGAGCTTATCAATGAATCGGTTCTCAGAACCGAGTGATTCGTTCATAAATCGAACTGAATCGTTCCAAAGCGGTTCTCGAGTGAACTGGCTGAATTAGACATAGCATTCTAGCACTACTCTTACTATTTCTATCATAATTTATATCGTATTTCTATTGAGTCGAGAACCAGTGGGGGTAAAAAGTAAGTTACCTTATTGGACCCTTTTCATATTTCTGGTTTTCTCAGAAGTGGAAGTCGTGGGTTACCTTATGCCAGGGATCCTCAAATCTGGCCAGCGAGATCCACTTTCTTGCAGAGTTTAGCTATAACCCTAATCAAACACACATGAGCAAGCTAATCAAGGTCTTCAGGACCACTAGGAAAACACAGGTAGGTGAGCTTCATCAGGGTTTGACCTAAACTCTGCAGGGCAGCGGCCCTCCAGGACCGGATTTGAGGAACCCTGCATTATGCCGAGTTCACACTGCACGATTTTCAAAGACGTCGCATCACTGTTGGTTTCACACTGCACGACTATCTGGGGTAGCATTCAGTTGTTGCTGTGTTCACATTGCACGATGGAACGACGACAGGAGGTTACACACTGAATGACTTTACAATAGGAAGAATCGCAGACAGCTCTGTCTGGTGCAGGGTTGCCAGGTTTTCGCTACAAAACCGACCCAATTACTACTCAAAACTAGCCTGAAAACAGCCCAATTGCTTTCGAGGGGTCCCCCAATCAAAAATTTTTGGCGGGGTTCTCCTGGTACAATTCACATTCCAGGGCCTAAATATCACGTTATTGGGGTTGTTTCAACCTGCTGACATAAAAAACAACTGGCGGCAATCGCGGATTTGGCAACACTGGTCCGCAAACTACGTTTCATATAACTCCTCCCCGAACTTCCCGCTGCCCTGTATCTTGGTCTCTCATTGGCTGTAGGTCATCGCCGATGTGTTTTTCAGTCAGAACTCATTTCAAACAGCGTGATTGTGAATCGCCGATAGCTCCAGATATTTAGCATGCCAAATAATTCGCGGGCGTCGGCGACGCGTCGGTGATTCCCTCAGATCGCGTCTTTTGATAATTCACACTACGTGATTGTCACTCACATGAACGAGCACCAATTTGCCTCCGATTTCAGGCATTTGTCGGTGATTTCGCAAAACCTGTCGGCGAGTGAAAAATCGGGCTAAAATCGTGCAGTGTGAACTCGGCATCATTAGTCGCCAACGCCGTGAAATATTTGGCATGCTACATATCTGGAGCTGTCGGCGATTCACAATTACGTTGTGTGCAATGATTTCTGACTGAAAAAACACATCGGCGATGACCTACAGCCAATATAGACCAAGATACAGGGCAGCGGGAAGATCGGGGAGGAGTTATATGAAACGTAATTTGCGGACCAGTGTTGCAAAATCCGCGATTGCCGCCGGTTGTTTATTATGTCAGCAGGATGAAAGCGACCCCAATAACATGATATTTAGGCCCTGGAATGTGAATTGTACCAGGAGAAACCCGCAAAAAAATTTTTATTTTACCCCCGAACGCGATTTTTACTGGGGGACCCCTCGAAAGCAATTGGGCTATTTTCAGGCTAGTTTTGAGTATTAATTGGGCGGGTTTTGTAGCGAAAACTGGCAACCCTGCACCAGACAGAGCTGACAGCGATTCTTCCTATTGTGAAGTCATGAAGTGTGAAACCCCCTGTCGCCGATCCACCGTGCAATGTGAACACAGCAGCAACTGAATGATACCCCAGATAGTCACGCAGTGTGAAAACAACGGCGATCTGACGAGTTTGAAAATCATGCAGTGTGAACTCAGCATAAGCTGGAAAAAAAACACACATAAGCATTTTTGCGGCTTCCCATGTTGATCAATAGCAAAAGAAAAATTAGCAATAGCATGACTATGGCTTTACAAAAGAGGAAAAAATATCGACAGATTGTTTGTACTGATAAGAAGAGAGAAAGATGTCAACTTTGCTGTCATTCCCTCAGCTGTTAGAAACACCAGTTTGGTAAATGTACATACAAATTTAGAAAAGGCTAGATTTACAATGTTATTAACAGTGGAAACGCATTGAAAAATGTACATAGGCATAAATGCTACTGGAAATAGGTTTATCACTTGGCTGACAGTTTTATCAACAAGCATATTAAAATATGCTTTTATCATAATGTAAAGAACCACTGAATCCTTTTTTGAGTCTGATAGAAATGAACTGTTCAGAAGAGCCGATTCAATGAGTCAGACTTCCCATCAGTCAAAATACCCAATACATGTGAATATGTGCCAGTGAAGGGATGAAGACAGAAACTAACAAATTCCTGTTTCTTCATTAGTACTGTTCAACATCACCAGCTGGTCCAGATATGTGAGATTTGCTGCTAGGAATGAGTGATTGACAGCTGGTGGATCCGTTTAAGATGATCACTTCCTACCTCTGATAATCTGTCATTGTCTGATTAGGCAGGATATACCGGGACCGTGTTTTTCATATTTAAAAAAACAATTATCATTGATAGAAAGTAGCATATCCTGCAATATGTCTTGTCCTCTAAATTGAATATGCAATACTAAAAAATGTGAGTCCAAAGTCTTTGAACAATTAGGCAGCGTGGATTAATGCGAAGTCATAAATTAATGTTAAGCAGTCAGTTATACAGCATTGGAAATATTTGTCCAATGCAAATCAAGTGTTCCAGAGAGCAGTGTAATAATATCTGCTTATGCAGTGATACTTTTTATATGCAGCGTTGGAGTCAATAAGCTTTATTTGCATGATTCTTAAGATTTACAATATTGAGAAAGCATATAAAGTACTTAGAGTACATAAAATACACAAAACAATCAATAAGGTTAAAAAATGAAGGGGAATCAAAAGAAAGGGACCTCTAGATTTAAGTGAACCTGTGCTATGAAAATGTAGTGCTTATTGTGATTTTTGTTTGTGTTCTACAAATATTAAAAATAGAGACATACAATTTGAAAAGAATATATTTAGATTACTACAATCAATGTACTATTTAAAGGCATTTATCTCACTTATACTCATTCCTGCAAATGTCCTCATTTTGAATTGATTCGGAGTTTGTCATTTGATCTTGCTGATGTCTTGACTCTCTTTCTCATCCATCTCCTGTCGGATCTTTAGCAGAATCTCTAGTCCTTCCAGCCTTGTGACTCACTGCCATGCTAGAATAACATTTAGAGCTCAGAATATCTGAAAATGGCAAAGATTAAATGTGAAACTTACATCTAATGTTACTGTTTCTGAACCTTCTTAACTTGTTTACTTTGGCATATTGTTATTAATCATTGCTGGTAAGGAATTTAATAGCTGCCTCTAGTTCAGGGATCCTAAAATCTGGCCCACGAGATCCACTTTCCTGCAGAGTTTAACTCCAACCCTAATCAAACACACATGATCCAGCTAATCACAAATCACAAACGTCTTCAAGGATCATTAGAAATCACAGGTAGGTGAGTTTGATCAGAGTTGGAGCTAAACTCTGCAGTGCATTGGCCCTCCAGGGCAAGATATGAGGAACACTGCTCTAGTTTCATCAGAAATACAGTGACAGTTTAGGGAAATTAACCCGGTGCTTTCCATATTTGTTGTAGATAGGCCTGTCACGATAACAACTTTTTGTTGTGCGATATATTGCCCCAGAAATAATTGCGATAAGCGATATTATTGTCATTTTAAAGACCATTTTATGCCACTGAATATATAATCATAATGTAACAGCATAATAAGTGCTAGAAGGCCTACACACTTCCAAATGACAAACTTTTCATTTTTAAGAATATTTAGATCATGTAAATTAAGTATCAAAATATTAGATACTTTAACAAAAACCTGAATAAATAGTAAATAAATATTTTCTAACAAAAAGTGCAAAGTAAAAAGTAGAAAAAAAGAAAAATGGAAAAAAAAAAACCTGACCTTCTTTTCTCTGTAAATTAAGGGTGCACACTATTGCTGAAAAATACAATCACTACTCAGCAGTCGGATGTCCGTATGCACAAAGGCACATCTATAAACAAGGCCATATCTGCAGATGAAAAATTTTTTGTAGAAGCATTTTTTAAAATTTGAACTAACACCTCATGACTACACCACATTATGTTTGAAGCTTGCAAAGACACAGGAGGCAAGTGGAATGACAAAACATGTTACATTAATTTTTAAAATAAATATAATGGGCGATAATATTGCCGTCACCAAAAATATTGAGATCATGTAATATATTGCTCGAAAGGATCGGTCGATATATTGATTATTGTGCACAGCCTGTTGTCGAGACGTTTTTAATTGCTTTTGTTTATGTGCCGTGTAATTTCCCTGTTAATAGTTACGTGTCAGAGAAGGGGAATTTAGACGATTTTGAAAGCTGTAAGAAAGCATGATTTTAAATCATTCATTTCATTAGATTGTCTCGATTCTTTCATGGATTTTATTATCTTACTTGTTTCTATTGTGGTTAAATCGTCAACAGATCCAGACGTTAAGATACAGTTGAACAAATTATCCGATCCTTCAGATCCCCCTGCCATCTTTCAGTAACTAAACAAAACTGGACTTTCCGTGATGCCCATCACATCCTCACTTATCAGAACTCTACAGTTTTGCTTTCTCCACTCATCACCGCTCTAAATGAGTTCTTGGACGCAAGATCCTGGCTGGGACGCACACCGGAACCCACACAGGTAAAAAGGTCCACAAAATTGCATCATTTTCATCCATACATTCTGCTAATGTGCATGAAGTCAATGACGTCATTCTTAAGTTTATATTAAAAAATACATAAACTAGCATTCCTAATATCTACGCTTAGGTAACGATTTTTTTTAAGGTCGCTTATCTCATCAAGCTGATTTATGCAATCTGATTAAAAAACATTGTAAAAACAGTATTATAGTGAAATATTTTACAATTTGAAATAGCTGTTTTCTACTTGAGTATATTTTAAAAAAATTATTTATTTCATGTGATTTTTGAATTGTCATCATCATTACTCCTTCTTCTTCAGTGTCAATATGCGATTTTTGCTGCTGCACAGGTGTGCAGTCATTTGCAATAGTATTCTGGAATTGATATGGAACTTAATAGGTAGCCAGTGAAGAGACTGTAAAATTGGGTTAATATGATCATATTTTCTTGACCTGGAAAGAACTCTATCAGCTGCATTTTGGACTACATGCTTGTTTATTGAAGATGCAGGACAACTAGCTAGCAGTGCATTACAGTAATCTCTCGCAGAGGTCAGTGCATAACTAGCTTTCTTTTTCTTCTGCGTCAGAACGATACATGTTCCATAGCTTACAATGTTTCTGAGGTGGAAAAGGTCTGTTTTGTAACATATAAATGGTTTATTTTCAAGATAAGTTGCTGTCTAATATAACCCTAGGTCCTTTAACTGAAGATGATGACATAAACATATCCTTCCTAGTTGCATTGTATGCTAAGAATTTCATGTTTTTCAAATAATGTGCCAAGTGGCACATTTATATTGAAAATAACATAGGGATAGGGCCCAACACGGAGACTCCTTGTGCACACGTTAATCTTACTAATGTTAAACTAGTTTGCATCACAATTTAAGTAGAACAAATGGTACGTCTGCTAATAAATCTAAACCACTGTAATAATGCCTTCCCTGAATACCAGTGTAATATTGTATTGGCCTAAGAGTATGTCATGGTCCTATAGTGTCGAATGCAGCACTAAGCTCCGTAAAACTAGTATTGGACACATCCTGGGTCAGAATCTAGAAGTAGGTCATTGTTATTTTAACGCGCGAGATTTTTCTGTTCTATATTAGGCCGCAATCCTGACTGAAATACTTTCTAGATGTCCTTTAAAAAACCACCATATTAAACCAAACATTTAATCTACAATTTTTTTTGTCATTGACCCACCGTAACATGGTAGAGTGCCATCATCCTGTCAGGACAACACTCTGGGTTTCCCTACAGCATGTCCTGTATCAACGTCTTCCAGTAGCCAGATGGATACCGTAAGACCCACACACGTGGGCAGCGGGGGCAATGGCAAGAAGGATCCAAGCCGAAGGGTGGCTCCTCTCTCTGCAACCCCCGCTACAAATGAGCTGCCTGCGGGACGTGAAGCCATGGAGCTCTCCCCCAGCCTCCCCACGCCCAGGCCCCCCGGTCGGCAGGAGTAGTTACGGGTGGGGGCCAACTTCGGGGCGTGCGCTGCGGATGAGTATACCACTACGGGAAAATGGGGGGGGAGGGGGTGGGGCTTAAATCTGTGGACCTGGGTTTCGAGGACGGCGAGGTCAAGGGGAGGAAAGGGGGCGGCTTGGGTTGCGACAGCTCCAACGATGACACGGCCAGCGGCGCAGGGTCGGTGACGGCGGCAGACTGCTGGCAGCGGGTGGTTCGCGTGTTCCAATCCAAGAAGTTCCAGTCCCGCAAACTGGAGCGTCTCTACCAGCGCTACTTCTTTAGGCTCAACCAGAGCTCGCTTACGATGCTGATGGGCGTCTTGGTGATCGTTTGTGGGGTCATGCTCACCTTCCACTGCATCCATGGACTTCCTGATGTAGTCTATGCCTCCGTGCTCTCTGTGGCCATGGCCCTGTTCTTGGCGCTAATGGTGGTGTGCAACCGAAACGGGTTCCACCAGGACTACATGTGGATGGTCAGCTACCTTGTGATTGGAGTGCTAATCGTGGTGCAGGTGTTCGGGGTGCTGATGGTGGCCCCCCGCAGCGCCTCCGAGGGGATCTGGTGGTCCGTGTTCTTCATCTATATCATCTACACGCTGCTGCCCGTGCGGATGAGGGCGGCAGTGCTCAGTGGAGGAGTGCTGTCCTCCATACACCTCCTCACTACATGGAGGATCAATCAGGATGATGAGTTCCTCTGGAAACAGGTAGGTCACTTTATCCCAGCTAAACTTCAGATTTGACTTTTATCTGTTCCTTGATTATATTTGAGTATGATGACTAGGGTTTGGAATTGAGAATGGCTCCATTGAAAAAGTACTTCCTTTGAAAAGTTGTATCTTTAAATTCATCCCATTTAAAGCATCACTGCTAGAGTCATGAAAATGCAGATGCATGTCTTTGGCTGTTGCATCATGTCTTGAATGTTTTTGAGCATCCCATAAAAAAAATGTGCCTTTTCAAGTTAAAAATAGTCCAGCTTTGAAAGAAGTGGGATCTGCTGATTTCTGTTCCATTCTGTTGCTCTCAAGAAGACGATTTATGTAAAACCTAAGAAATGTGAATTGTTTAGGGCTTCCAGTTAAGGGGTCAATTACATCTTTTTAGTAATTTATTTATAAATGCATTAAAATGCATCACAATGACTTTCTGAAGTTTCTGAATTTAAATGAAAAATATCCTGATATCATAATGATTAAAATCATTAAAAGAAAAGAAAATTTAAAATAAAATCCTGTTAAGTAATATACTTATTATTTAATTAGTATTCTAATATATTTATTAATTTTTTCCAATTAAGTCTTTTTTAAATTAAAGCCACTTGGTACAGGCAACATTCTGAATCGTGCAGATGAAAAACAAAACGGTAAATTATATCATAAAAAAGAACGCTTCAGACTCTCATGACTGTCTGTCAAGGACAGTAAAGTCCTCAAAATATTAGAGAATTAATTTTTTTTATGAAAAGGCTCAGGTTTTAAAATGTAATGTTGTGGATCTCCCCAGAAACTTAATATTTATGAATTAAGTTCTCAATAATATGTAAAGACACTTTTTAAGCTAGAATAGGCTAATACACATTTAAAATAAATATATTTAAAAACATTTTTTAAAAATCTTTTCTTGACAATGGTTTAAAACACACATGTGTTCAAACTAGATTTAGCTAGTTTTTCCTTTTCTTTATCATGGAAAATCATACTTGTCATTGACCCCAAGACTGATTAGTTGACTATTAGCTTACTAGTTGCGAGTTGCTTTTAAAGATACAGTGGTGTGAAAAAGTTTTTGACCTCTTCCTGTTTTTTTAATTGTTTGCATATTTTGTCACACTTAAAAGATTCAGATCAAAAATGTGTATATTACACAAAGATTATGCAAGTAAATACAAAATTCAGTTTTTAAATAATTATTTTATTAAGGGAAAAAAGCTGTCCAAACCTACGTGTCCCTACGGAAAATGAATTTGCCCCCTCCTGTTAAATTCATGAAAAACTGCATTAACCACATTATTTTAGAAAGCTGAGTTAAATTTCTCTAGCCACACCCAGGCCTGATTATTGCCAGACCTTTTGAATCAAGAAATCACTTTAATAGAATCTGTCTGACAAAGTGAAGCATTCTTAAAGAGCAACACATCATGCCACGACCTAAAGAAATTCAAGAACAGATGAGAAACAAAACAGTTGACATGTATCATTCTGGAAAGGATTATAAAGCCATTTCTAATGCTTTGGGACTCCAGCGAACCACGGTCAGAGACATTATTCACAAATGGAGAAAACTTGGAACAGTTGTGAACCTTCCCAGGAGTTGCCGGCCTACCAAAATTACTCCAAGAGCGCAATGATGACTCATCCAGGAGGTCATAAAAGAACCCAGAAGAACATCTAAAGAACTGTAGGCCTCACTTGCCTCAATTAAGGTCGGTGTTCATGTTTCAACAATAAGAAAGAGACTGGGCAACAACGGCATCCATGGGAGAGTTCCAAGACAAAACCCACTGCTGACCAAATAGAACACAAAGGCTCTCATTTGCCAAAAAATATCTTGACTATCCCCAAGAATTTTGGGCAAATATTCTGTGGACTGATGAGACAAAATTTTAACTTTTTGGAAGGTGTGTGTCCCTTTACATCTGGCGTAAAACCAGCACAGCTTTCATAAAAAGAACATCATACCAACAGTCAAACCTGGTGGTGGTAGTGTGATGATCTGGGCTGCTTTGCAGCTTCAGGACCTGGAAAACTTGCCATAATTGACGGAAACCATGAATTTCTCTGCACTCTAATCAGACAACCGGAAGGGGGGGGGGGGGGGGGGGGGGGGGGGGGGGGGGCGAATGTTCGCGGGGGTTTCCGTCAGTTTGTGACCTCAGCAAGCGCACCTTGTGTTATGTACTGCCAATGATCCAAAACACACCAGCAAGTCCACATCTGAATGGCTCAAGAAAACTAAATTAAGGTTTTGGAGTGACCAAACCAAAGTCCGGACTTAAATCCGATTGAAATGCTTAAACAGTCCATTGGAGGTTTCGAGCATGAATGGACTGTTACGCGTAAAATGAATGAAAACAATTCTGCAAAGAAGAGTGGGCCAAAATTCATCCACAGTGATGTGAAAGACTCATTGCCATTTATCGCAAATGTTTGATTGCAGTTGTTGCTGCAAAGCGGGGCACAACCAGTTATTAGATTTAGGGGCAATTACTTTTTCACGATCCGGGCCGAGGGCCGTTTACAGTTTTTTTTTTTTTTTTTTCCCTTATAAAAGAAATCATCATTTAATAACTGCATTTTGTATTTACTTGCATTATCTTTTGTGTAATATTAAAATTTGTTTGATGATTTTAATCTTTTAAGTGTGACAAATATGCACAAAAAAAACCCGGGAAGGGGTCAAAAACCTTTTCACGGCACTGTATCTAAATACGAAATATGTAGGGATTTGCATATTCTTAAATAATTGCCATCCTAAATTATGTCTGTACTAATCCCCAGAGGAAAACAGTTGTGTTGTTAACTTGAAAGATTTTGAAGCACAGCAAATGTAACGTCATGTTTGTGTGTGTATATAGATAAGTTATATATATAGATATATATATACTATATATAAAATCAGCCCACATACACACACTTCACACTACTGTATATATACAGTTGCATCTCAATAAATTAGAATGTCGTTGGAAAAGTTCATTTATTTAGTAATTCAACTCAAATTGTGAACCTTGTGTATTAAATAAGTTCAGTGCACACAGACTGAATTAGTTTAAGTTTTTGGTTATTTTAATTGTGATGATTTTTGGCTCACATTTAACAAAAACCAACCAATTCACTATCTCAACAAATTAGAATACTTCTTATGACCAATAAAAAAAACATTTTTAGTGTATTTTTGGCCTTCTGGAAAGTATGTTTATTCACTGTACATGTACTCAATACTTGGTAGGGGCTTACTTTTGCTTTAATTACTTGCCTCAATCTCGGCGTACGTCATGGATGTGATCAGTTTGTGTCAAACTGCGATGTGGTATTGAAGCCCGGTATCTTTGACAGTGGCCTTCCAGCTCAGCTGCAGTTTTTTTGGTCTCTTTTTTTCGCATTTCTCTTGACATACCCAAGATTCTCTATGGGGTTCAGGTCTGGTGAGTTTGCTGGCCAGTCAATCACACCAACACCATGGTCATTTAACCATCTTTTGGTGCTTTTGGAAGTGTGGGCAGGTGCCAAGTCCTGTTGGAAAATTAAATCAGCATCTTCAAAAGCTGGTCAGCAGAATGAAGCATGAAGTGCTCCAAAATTTCTTTGTAAACTGGTGCAGTGACGTTGGTTTTCAAAAACACAATGGACCAACACCAGCAAATTACATTGCACCCCAAATCATCACAGACTATGGAAACTTAACACTGAACTTCAAGCAACTTGGGCTATGAGCTTCTCCTTTTTCTTAACAAACAAAACCCTTCTCCAGACTCTAGGACCTCCTTGGTTTCCAAATGAAATACAAACCTTGCTCTCATCTGAAAAGAGTACTTTGGACCACAGGGCAACAGTCCAGTTCTCCTTAGCCCAGGTAAGACGCCTATGACATTGTCTGTGGTTCAGGAGTGGCTTAACAAGAGGAATATACGACAACTGTAGCCGAATTCCTTGACACTTCTGTGTGTGGTGGCTCTTGATGCCTTAACCTCAGCCTCAGTCAATTCCTTGTGAAGTTCACTCAAAGTCTTGAATCGATTTTGCTTGACCATCCTCATAAAAGTCTGTGTTTGGGTGGCTGCTTTCGGTTCTCTCGGGTTTTGTGCATCTTTTTCTTCCACACTTTTTTTCCTTCCACTCAACTTTCTGTTTAACATGCTTGGATACAGCACTCTGTGAACAGCCAGCTTTTTTGGCAATGAATGTTTGTGTCTTACCCTCCTTGTGAAGGGTGTCAATATTTGTCTTCTGGACAACTGTCAGATCAACAGTCTTCACCATGATTGTGTAGCCTAGTAAACCAAACCGAGAGACCATTTTGAAGGCTCAGGAAACCTTGCACGGTGTTTTGAGGTGTGATTACTGATTGGGCATATCACCTATCAAATATAATTTGTTGATATAGTTAATTGGTGGGTTTTTGTTAAGTGTGAGCCAAAAATCACCATAATTAAAAGAACCAAAGAATTAAATTACTTCAGTCTGTGTGCATTGAATGTATTTATTACACGAGTTTCACAGTTTGAGTTGAAATAAATGAACTTTTCCATGACTTTCTGATTTATTGAGATGCACCTGTATATGTGTATATGTAAGTTTACACAGCACTTTCATTGTTTCAACAAAGATAACTGTATTAGTTATTTAGGGTTTATTTGTTTAATGAGGTTTGACTACTTCCACCTGTCTAGACTTATGCTTCTGTTCTCATGTCTGTATCTACTGCCTTTGTCCTGGATGTGTTTAAGTATAAAGACATGCTATACTGCAGAGCGTCAATTATGCAAACACTCAGAATTGAATTCCACCATGGTAATCAGTCACCTGATCGTATGTACACTTCCACCCACAGCGCTGACATTCGTGAGTTTGTTTGAGTTACTGTTAATGTCTTTACTGCATTAGCATGATTGAGAGGCACCTCTAGCATGGACGTTTTTCTTCCTTTGGATTTGGTGGCACTATCTATTAGTCACAGTTGCCATTTGGCTTTGCACACTTTTGAATACCATTTTGTTTTTGTCTACTAATAATGATTTCTTGTCAATGTGGTGTGTTATTTTATCAGTTAATTGGTAACCTGTTGCTGAGATAGACTTTCATTTAGTGAATGGATTCTGTCAAAGCTGAGATAGGGCATGGCAGCAGTCAGCGTGACTGGCCAGCATCATGTGAACTCACTTGCCTATAAATGGTTCTGCTTTCACGGTATTGACTCAGCTTAGTTAACAATCTGTGGATGATCAATGGCTGTAAAAGTCATTTTAGAAGAATGTAGAATAAACAAATAGGGTTTTTCAATATGCACAGAGTGAGACCACAAATGTGTTTCCCAAAGTATTGGAAGTTTAAGTAGATCGTAGAGACCATTGGTGCCAATGGTTTCTACAATCTACTCGACTTTTGGAAGCTTTTTGTGAAACCAGCCAAGGATTGGCTGAGGATGATATAATTGGATACATCAGATGAAATAACACTAATTTTCTTCCACACTATGTAGTCCACATTACTAAGATATTTTAACAATCGTCACAATATGACAAGTGCGTTAGTAGATTTTGGAATTGATGCTTTTGGAATCTGGCAAAAAGACTCGTCTCATATTTTTTTTGTTTTTTTTTTCTTCTCTCATTGACGTGACAGCTGGGTGTACGATTGAAGTTGTTTCCTGGTAATTTTAACATATGTGACACACTGTTGCAGAAGCTGTTTTATTGATGGCCTTTTTTTGTGGTGGAACCTGAGTGTTTTACTATAACATGAAGATTTCAATAATTTTGTACTTTTCCATCAACACACCTTCTGATGTCTATTCTTTTTTATTTTTTATGTGCTAGAATCTAGTAAGAAATAGAAAGAGATGTTCGGTTCACTTGCCGCTTGAGCTGAGGTGCTACAGTGATCTGTCACACCACATTTAAAGGGATAGTTCACCCAAAAATGAAAATGATCCCATGATTTACTCACCCTCAAGCCATCCTAGTTGTATATGACATTCTTCTTTCAGACGCATACAATCGGAGTTACATTAAAAAATGTCCTGGCTCTTCCAAGCTTTCTAATGGCAGTGAACGGTGTCGCGAATTGTCGTACGCGCGATCACGAGAGCGTGGTGTTCCAGTGGTGGAGACGTAGGCGTACATAAGCCCGGTGAAAAGTGACCGAACACGCGGAAGCGCAGAGACAGCAAACCAAAACACCTTTCACAATTAGAATTACAAAACAATTTTGTCAAGAACAATGTCGAGGATTTTGATAAGCCAATAGGGCACTGTTTTCCTTTTGCTGTAAAACCACACTGGGTCTCACTAGACTAGCATATCTCACCCCAGAGCTTATGCTAACGCCTGTCCGACGTCAGCCACGTGGACACGCACCTCTTGTGAACAAGCAGCGTACCGACAGTCAGACGGAAAGCTAGATATTTAGTTTTTTTAAGTTTTAAATATGATATTTTTCTTCTTACCCAACTCATCGCAGGGTTCACTTCGAAAAATGCCTTATTTAACCCCCCAGCGCCATGTGGATCACTTTTTATAAGGGATGGTCACTTTATTTTGGACTGTTCAAATCTTCGACAAGAGACACTTTCACATCCAGTAGAAAGCTTGGAGAGGCCCGGCATTTTTTAATATAACGCCATTGGTATTCATCTAAAAAGAAGTCATATTCACCTAGGATACTTGGGCCCTCCCAAAGCATTTGCCTAAAAAATTTTTCAATTATTTTTTTTTTGCCATTTTTCACCAACTTATTGGGTGCCATATTCTGTGGCATCATCACTCACACTGAAAATATTGTAGCATTTTTAAATAACACAACCAAAAAAGGAAGTTTTAGGGTCTCATGCCCAACATACTTTTTGCTTGTGAATCATTTTGTCTTACGGATCTGGTGGCTGCGATTTCTTTGTAGGGCAGGTTTTTATTACATGGAGGGTGTGGTCATCCGGGTGTGTCATCTCATATAAGCAAAGTGGTGGAAATGAGCAAACTGGCTTACAGCAAAAAATTCTATAAATTTGGTATGAACAGGCCTTTGGTGCTCTTGTGTGTTCTAAGATATGTTTGTGTGTTATGTATTTGTTAGTATTAGCATGTATCATCTGTACGGCCTGTGTAGTGCTAGCATGTTGGATAGCGCTGTGACAGGCTTTGGCTGTGCTATCTGTGGCCGCAGTGTGTTGTTGTGAGTCAAGACAAGGAGTCGGG
>JADLZN010000103.1:0-128556 GCA_018155175.1 Sinocyclocheilus anophthalmus
GAGGCACTTTTGTCAGTGGGAAAGTGGTGCAATGAATAACACGTCTGACTATGGCTCAGAGGATTCTAGGTTCGCCTCCTGGCTGGCTCGCTCTGTATTTACTTTTCTCAGGCTGTTTTTGTAATAGTTTTTTCTTTTGTCTTTTGAAAAGTCCAGAAGAAAATGCAAATCTCAACGCGTCTGACTATGGATCAGAAGATTCTAGGTTCGACTCCTCGCTGGTTCTCTCTTTGTTTACTTTTCTCAGGCTGTATTTGTAATTGTTTTTTCCGAAGAGTCCAGAAAAACAGGCAAATCTCCAAGCACACGTCTTTTATTCCACAAAAGATGTATGTTGGACACCCGTTCCAATGTCAATGGGAGACACGCACATTCTTCGCAATTGCCATTCGTCCCACAAGCACTCTGACAAGCTCAGCGATCGAGATGGAAATAAACTCTACACTGGCACTCATTTGATTCTTGAATGAACAACTTCATCGCTACTCTGTAACTGCTTCACTTCTTTGAAGGGTGTAATAGCATGTGGTTTTGATGTCATGGGCTTGCCATTTTGTAGCCTTAATCTTAACTGCAGCCTGGACATTGAGAATAAGTTGTAATCTAAATGAAACTGAACGAGCGAATAATCAACTACTAATCCGATTAAAAATGTGTTAATCTCATTGTTAATCTCAAAATTTGTCATTTTTGTTCCTTGACTCACCGACTATAGGCTGTTTTTCCTCTAGATAACTTTACCATGCGTGTTTTCATATGCATGACGTGAGTTTTTCCACCTGTACAATACATAAATCACCAGTTCGAAGAATCTATTCAGCAATCACAGGCATCTGCAGAAAAAACTGAACCCCTTGGGCGAGTCAAACAACAGATTCCTTGAAAGCATGCAACACGATTTAATTCAGTATCCCTTCGGATAATAATTGTTTTGTTAAATTATTCTCACACTGTTAGGTCACACACCAAAAGCCAAAGGCCACTCCAAAACCCTGCCCCCACATTGGCAACACGTATGGAAAGTGGCCCACAAGCCTGTGGCCAGTTCTAGGCAGTTCCCAAATGGTCTAGCGGTTAGGATTCCTGGTTTTCACCCAGGTGGCCCGGGTTCGACTCCCGGTATGGGAAGGTGGGCTCCATTTTGCTTCCCTCCTCCAAAAGCCACAACATCTTCCTGCACCAGACGTGATTTTTGGCAAGCAGTAGGGCTAGAGAAACCTGATAGATCGAGGTTCTGAGTAGCACCCCATGCCTTCGAAAGCTCAGCTGGTAGAGTGGAAGAAGGTAGGTAGAAGTGTTGCTAATCCTTAGGTTGCTGGCTCGAAATAGGTCTGTTTTCAAGCACACACCTTTTTTTTGTTTGGCTGGATTTCTCGCAGCAGCAAGCAGAGATTCAACTGACAGTCCACCGTTGGAAGGCAAAAGAACATTCCCTGACCGGGAATCGAACCCAGGCCGCGGCGGTGAGAGCACCGAATCCTAACCACTAGACCACCAGGGAAGGGCTGGGGAGTTTGTGAGTTGGTGGGCTTGTGGGCTACACTCCTGATAACAGCATGAGAGTATGAAACAGAAATTCTGGCCTCTGTCATGTCAAAAAAAACAAGTCTGGTGCAATCTAGAGGCACTTTTGTCAGTGGGAAAGTGGTGCAATGAATAACACGTCTGACTATGGCTCAGAGGATTCTAGGTTCGCCTCCTGGCTGGCTTGCTCTGTATTTACTTTTC
Organism: Sinocyclocheilus anophthalmus; assembly: GCA_018155175.1. NCBI lineage: Eukaryota > Metazoa > Chordata > Actinopteri > Cypriniformes > Cyprinidae > Sinocyclocheilus > Sinocyclocheilus anophthalmus. The sequence goes on from JADLZN010000103.1 coordinate 1,729, forward strand.
TCAGGCTGTTTTTGTAATAGTTTTTTCTTTTGTCTTTTGAAAAGTCCAGAAGAAAATGCAAATCTCAACGCGTCTGACTATGGATCAGAAGATTCTAGGTTCGAATCCTCGCTGGTTCTCTCTTTGTTTACTTTTCTCAGGCTGTATTTGTAATTGTTTTTTCCGAAGAGTCCAGAAAAACAGGCAAATCTCCAAGCACACGTCTTTTATTCCACAAAAGATGTATGTTGGACACCCGTTCCAATGTCAATGGGAGACACGCACATTCTTCGCAATTGCCATTCGTCCCACAAGCACTCTGACAAGCTCAGCGATCGAGATGGAAATAAACTCTACACTGGCACCATTTGATTCTGATAAGGAACAACTTCAGCGCTACTCTGTAACTGCTTCACTTCTTTGAAGGGTGTAATAGCATGTGGTTTTGATTTCATGGGCTTGCCATTTTGTAGCCTTAATCTTAACTGCAGCCTGGACATTGAGAATAAATTGTAATCTAAATGAAACTGAAAGAGCGAATAATCAACTACTAATCCGATTAAAAATGTGTCTCTGTTTCATTGTTAATCTCAAAATTTGTCATTTTTGTTCCTTGACTCACCGACTATAGGCTGTTTTTCCTCTAGATAACGTTTACCATGCGTGTTTTCATATGCATGACGTGAGTTTTTCCAAATGTACAATACATTAATCACCAGTTCGAAGAATCTATTCAGCAATCACAGGCATCTGCAGAAAAAACTGAACCCCTTTTGGGCGAGTCAAACAACAGATTCCTTGAAAGCATGTAACACGATTTAATTCAGTATCCCTTCGGATAATAATTGTTTTGTTAAATTATTCTCACACTGTTAGGTCACACACCAAAAGCCAAAGTCCACTCCAAAACCCTTCCCCCATATTGGCCACACGTAAGGAAAGTGGCCCACAAGCCTGTGGCCAGTTCTAGGCAGTTCCCTTATGGTCTAGTCATTAGGATTCCTGGTTTTCACCCAGGTGGCCTGGGTTCGACTCCCGGTATGGGAAGCTGGGATCCTTCCTGCTTCCCTCATCCAAAAGCCACAATGTCATTCTGCACCAGACGTGATTTTTTGGACCAGCAGTAGGGCTAGAGAAACCTGATAGATTGAGGTTCTGAGTAATACCCCATGCCTTTGAAAGATCAGCTGGTAGAGTGGAGGAAGGTAGGTAGAAGTGTTGCCAATCCTTAGGTTGCTGGCTCGAAGGAGGTCTGTTTTCAAGCGCACACCTTTTTTTTGTTTTGCTGGTTTTCTCGCAGCAGCAAGCAGAGATTCAACTGACAGTCCACTGTTGGAAGGCAAAAGAACATTCCCTGACCAGGAATCAAACCCAGGCCACGGCAGTGACAGCGCCGAATCCTAACCACTAGACCACCAGGAAGGGCCGGGGAGCATGTGAGCTGGTTGGCTTGTGGGCTACACTCCTGATAACTGCATGAGAGTATGAGACAGAAATTCTGGCCTCTGTCATGTCAAAAAACAAGAAGTCTGGTGCAATCTAGAGGCACTTTTGTCAGTAGCCAACTGGTGCAATGAATAACACGTCTGACTACGGCTCAGAGGATTCTAGGTTTGACTCCTGGCTTGCTCGGTCTGTATTTACTTTTCTCAGGCTGTTTTTGTAATAGATTTTTTTATTTTTTTTTGAGAAGTCCAGAAGAAAATGCAAATCTCAACGCGTCTGACTATGGATCAGAAGATTCTAGGTTCGACTCCTCGCTGGTTCGCTCTTTGTTTACTTTTCTCAGGCTGTATTTGTAATTGTTTTTTTTTTTTAAGAGTCCAGAAGAACAGGCAAATCTCCATGCCTTTTATTCCACAAAACCTGTATGTTGGACACCCGTTCCAATGTCTATGGGAGATGCGCACATGCTTCGTGATTGCCATTCGTCCCACAAGCACTCTGACAAGCTCAGCGATTAAGATGGAAATAATCTGACAAGCTCAGCGATTAAGATGGAAATAAACTCTACACTGGCACTCATTTGATTCTTGAATGAACAACTTCTTCGCTACTCTGTAACTGCTTCACTTCTTTGAAGGGTGTAATAGCATGTGGTTTTGATGTCATGGGCTTGCCATTTTGTAGCCTTATTCTTAAATGCCACCTGGACATTGAGAATAAGTTGTAATCTAAATGAAACTGAACGAGCGAATAATCAACTACTAATCCGATTAAAAATGTGTCTCTTTTTCATTGTTTATCTCAAAATTTGTCATTTTTGTTCCTTGACACACCGACTATAGGCTGTTTTTCCTCTAGATAACGGTTACCATGCGTGTTTTCAAATGCATGACGTGAGTATTTTCACCTGGACAAGACTTTTATTGCCAGTTCGAGGTATTGTAGAAGATTTTAATTAATCAAAATGTAAATTGTTCAGGTATAATCGGTGTGAATGTGGCCATTTTTGTATTAAGTTATTCTACTATTATAATCATGTGTATTTGCTTGCATGTTTCGAAATCTGTATGAGAATGGAATGTGCAGACATATGGTGAAGTACATTATAAGCACATCATGGCACATAATGGGGCCCTTATTTTCACAGAACATAAAATTAAGGCCTCATGACTTCATCATGATCAAATAATAAATAGGAATGAAATGTATTGAACACGCCTAGAGAAAAAACAGTATATAAGAGAGTACAGAAAAATAGTCTGGAGATTGCTCTGCAGAGTTCTCTCAGGTTTTATTGTCTCTGATAATAAAATCTCTTCTGACATCAAAATCTCAAGACTCTGAGAAAGATTCTTCACAATAGCGGCAGAAGCCACCACATCATTTTGGCGCCCAACGTGGGGCTGGACAGGAGCAGAGGGTGGGGAACCACTTTGGGCTGGGTTGACGAACAACATTTTTAGTGGCCACTAAATAATAAAGGTAGGCAGTTTTTTTTGCTTATATAATAAATGTTGTTTGCCAAAGTCAGCCGGGGGTGGTATAGACACTCAAAAATGCTCCTCCAAATATAAAGAACAAAAAGAAAAAGGATTTTGATTACAGAAAAAATAATATCATGCACTGATCTGTTTTACTATAATAGTGAATGAGGGCAGATTATGCATGCAAAAATCTGTGTTTACTGCCCAGAGGGCCTTGATGGAGGGCAGTGGACGTTAAGCAGATATACAGTGGGTACGGAAAGTATTCAGACCCCCATAAATTTTTCACTCTTTGTGATATTGCAGCCATTTGCTAAAATAATTTAAGTTAAAAAATTTTCCTCATTAATGTACACACAGCACCCCATATTGACGGAAAAACACAGAATTGTTGACATTTTTGCGAATTTATTAAAAAAGACAAATAAAATCTACATGGTCCTAAGTATTCAGACCCTTTGCTCAGTATTTAGTCGAAGCACCCTTTTGATCTCATAACAGACATGAGTCTTTTTGGGAAAGATGCAAAAAGTTTTTCACACCTGGATTTGGGGATTTCCTCTGCCATTCCTCCTTGCAGATCTCCAGTTCTGTCAGGTTGGATGGTACACGTTGGTGGACCGCCATTTTTAGGTCTCTCCAGAGATGCTCAATTGGGTTTAAGTCAGGGCTCTGGCTGGGCCATTCAAGAACAGTCACAGAGTTGTTGTGAAGCCACTCCTTCGTTATTTTAGCTGTGTGCTTAGGGTCATTGTCTTGTTGGAAGGTAAACCTTCGGACCAGACTGAGGTCCTGAGCACTCTGGAGAAGATTTTCGTCCAGGATATCCCTGTACTTGGCTGCATTCATCTTTCCCTTGATTGCAACTAGTCGTCCTGTCCCTGCAGTTGAAAAACACCCCCACAGCATGATGCTGCCACCACCATGCCTCACTGCTGGGACTGTATTGGACAGGTGATGAGAAGTGCCTGGTTTTCTCCACACATACCGCTTAGAATTAAGGCCAAAAGTTCTATCCTGGTCTCATCAGACCAGAGAATCTTATTGCTCACCATCTCACCACCTTCAGGTGTTTTTTCATGTGTCTTGCACTAAGGAGAGGCTTCCGTCGGGCCACTCTGCCATAAAGCCCCGACTGGTGGAGGGCTGCAGTGATGGTTGACTTTCTACAACTTTCTCCCATCTCCCGACTGCATCTCTGGAGCTCAGCCACAGTGATCTTGGGTTCTTCTTTACCTCTCTCACCAAGGCTCTTCTCCCCCGATAGCTCAGTTTGGCCGGACGGCCAGCTCTAGGAAGGGTTCTGGTCGTCCCAAACGTCTTCCATTTAAGGATTATGGAGGCCACTGTGCTCTTAGGAACCTTAAGTGCAGCAGAAATTTTTTTGTAACCTTGGCCAGATCTGTGCCTTGCCACAATTCTGTCTCTGAGCTCTTCAGGCAGTTCCTTTGACCTCATGATTCTCATTTGCTCTGACATGCACTGTGAGCTGTAAGGTCTTATATAGACAGGTGTGTGGCTTTCCTAATCAAGTCCAATCAGTATAATCAAAACACAGCTGGACTTGGGGACTCAAATGAAGTGTAGAACCATCTCAAGGATGATAAGAAGAAATGGACAGCACCAGAGTTAAATATATGAGTGTCACAGCAAAAGGGTCTGAATACTTAGGACCATTGATATTTCAGTTTTTCTTTTTAATAAAATTTGCAAAAATGTCAACAATTCTGTGTTTTTCTGTCAATATGGGGTGCTGTGCACATTAATGAGGAAAAAAAATTAACTTAAATGATTTTAGCAAATGGCTGCAATATAACAAAGAGTGAAAAATTTAAGGGGGTCTGAATACTTTCCGTACCCACTGTACATTGCATGCAGTGATCTGTGTTTATTGTTAAGTGGGCCTTTGAAGGATAGCAATAAACATTTAGCAGATAAATTATAAGGAAGCGCACAAAGTTCTAAGGATAGGCAAAAATTCCTGCAGGGTCCTGCTTTTTTACTGTGTTGAGGAAGTGTATCAGTGAAAGAGTGAGTAGAACTGACAGGTTACTCAGGAAGAGTATAGTGTAGTCTGTGTAAATGTATGTATCTGTGTCTGTCTGAGTGTGTTTGTGACTTGTGGTTGTATGAGAAAATAAACTATATATCTGGTGGAGCAAGAGGTGTGCCCCTCCTGGACACAGCTGGAGTTGTGCTGGAGAAGAGTGAATGAGTCTGTGAGCCCTAAACAATAAAGAGACTTGTATGAATGTTGTTTTAGAAAAAAAGTATGCCAAGATATGGACTTTGCAGATTATTTAAATCATACTAGATTAATGATATAAGTAGAAGATAGTTAATATTTAAAAAAACAAAAAAAAAAAAAATATAAAAAAAAACAAAAGACTGTCTAAACAGATTAATAAAAGTTGACAAGTGCTTAAAACTTTCTATTTAATAACGAAGACTTATCAAATTTGTATCTTGTTATCCCTGGGACACAGTATGAAAGTTAATCTACTACAGAACTTCAGCGATTTAGACTGGAGTTAACTAAAAGATAACTTGTGTAGTGCAATGTTGAATCAGAGCAAGATTGGGTGACCAAATTCATAGAAATTTTGATTCAAAAGCTATTTAACAATAATAATGGAACTTGTTGATTAAATATTTAAATAAAAGGAATTTTGTTATGTTAGTTGGGAAAAATGTATTCACCATTACCAGATAATTCTGAATTATGTATGGAAATATAGTAGAAAAATTATGATTGAAGTCTTTATTTTACCATAATCATGTCATGCTGTTGTAAAAGGAAATACTATTTTGTTTTATTGCAGTATACTTAGATAATAAAGGTAGATTACTGCTGCTTTCTGCACTTTGCAAAGAAAAAACTGATTGCTATTTTTCTGCAATGAAGAACTTGCTTTACTAAAATAGAATAAGGGAACTGCTGTTTTTAACCAGATGAGATTGTTTTTATTAAGAGACCATTGAAAGAGATGGTTGAAAGGTGAAAATTAGATAAAGAGCAGATTGCTCAGACACAATTTGGTAAAGAGTTTACAAAGGTTCAATCTGATTAATGCAGTCTCTGAGTGTTCAAATTTCAGATGATTTCTGGAACAGTGCTTTGACAAAGGGAAGCAATGAACTGGAGTCTGTCTAACAAAGTGCTGAAGAAGCAAAGACAGCTGCAGAGAGAAGAAGAGGGAGGGGTTAATGGACACTCCCCTCCCCTCCTAAAAGAGGAGTGCACACTTCAGCATGGAAAAAGCCTGACTTAATGCAGGAAAAGGTGATTCCCTCACTTGAGACTTTTCCTGAGGTTGAAGAGAACATCCTGAAATGCAAAACCCTGGCAGAAGCAATCAAAAGCCAGACTGAGGGGAGGCAGAGAAACAACGGAGACCATACCCCACAACATCAGGCTTTTAAGTGCCATCACAGACTGACGACCCAGTGCAACAGCCCAGGCTGATGATCTAACCAGAAGGACTTCCATCTCTTCCCATTGCGTGCACAGGTGCTGCATATATAATGATCACTCACTATAGAGACTGCTTCATATTTTGTTAATTATTTTATTAACTTTAATAATCATGATTATCCACTGGTCTCACAGCAGTTCTTTGAATTCTGTGTTTTAACTAACATTCTCAATCTGCTTTTCAATAGGTACCAGTCCAGCCTTATGTCTTGAAGAAAAAGTAATTATGACAGACAGAAGTGAGTGCTTGACTCACCAATCAGATAAAAATGGAGCTGGATTTTGCATAGTGAAGGCTATTTTCATTAACCAACAAGGGGGAAATGCACAACTGAATTATTGACAACAATGCTGAACTCTATGGGGAAAAGAAAAAAACAGGTAGACAAGATGCCTAATAGAAAAAATTATGGCTGATAAAATAAAAATTTTGCTCACTCCATTTTGTTTAATAGTAATTTTCTAGGGCTAAAATGAATAAAATAATAATAAAAATAATTACTCCAAAATCATGAAATCACATATGCTGTTATCACTGAGGATAACAAGATGGAAAGTTTGATGGCCATGGATCCTAGATTATGCAGAGATCTCCAATCCTCTTCTCAAAGTAGCTCATGAGTAATAACAAAAAAGTATTTGTCTAAAATCTAAATTAGACAAACAAGTGACATTTGAGAAATTATAATTGGCTCTCTCAAGTGCACAATGCCGAGGCCTATTATGCTAAACAAATTAATCTATTCGAGTTTGATGAAAAAAGAAAAAAAAGAAAAAAAAAAGAGGTTTATACAGCGGTGTTAAACTAAACTTTATGGTGACTGACGTTGCCCAGTTGTATGACATCTAGAAACTATGAGGAATGCTACCAGGTCTATACTCAGAAGAGTCTAACGAAAGAAAACATAAATAAATGATGCAACTCAGAATTCGTGGCATTCACAACTAAAATCATTAAGTTCAAAATCAGCTGAAAACTCAAGAAAAAATATGTTTTTGGCAAAAAGGGGGATGTGAAAGAGTGTGAAAAAGCATGAATGATGGTGTTGTGTGGAGTGAAAGAGGGTGTCTGATGAGACACTGAGGCAAATCAATCATTTTAATTTTAATATGTGGGCCCACAGGGCAAATTATGCCCAGTAAAATAATGACCATGGATGAACTTGGTTAAGTTTCCTGGTCAGTACCTATAGGTTATTGTTGTGGCAGAAAGAAAAACGGAGCCACACTTGCGCAGCATATAACATGGGAAGGCAGAGCAAAGCAAGCTTGCTCTGTCCACCCCACATCTAACTTTCTTTACAGCATATCATGATGGAGCTGATTCTGTGTCAAAAGGATAAAATATTGTATTTCTGACTGTTAACATAAATAAAGTGGGTTGAGTGTTTTCAAGGTCAAAAGGCCTATGCTACTGAGCAAGATATGCCTAGGAAATTATCCAATGATATAGTGGAACTCAGTTTATAAAACAAAGAGATAACTGAATTAGCAAATTGTTGAGAATAAATTTGAAATTAATTGAAAAATAGTAAGGATGCAGATAACTGAGTAAAACCAAATTCTTTATTATATTATAGAAAGTGGGTATTAGCCCTGCTCAGAGCTAAAAAAAAGGGGCCAGGACAGCCCTCAACCCACCTGAAATTTCCACAGGTCACACCAAGAAGGATGACTGGCCAGATGAGCAAATGAGCATGCTTGATATCACTAACAGAAAACTCTGAAGGTTTCCATTTACAGGTGAAAGCAGTTCTATAAAGGACAAGGAACGGTTTGCTCCATCAATAAGAACCACTTCAACAACTCCACACAGCATAAAGTGAGGGATGAAGGGCGTGCTAGGAACGACCCTTCCTTGCCAACGAGGGAAAGACCATTGCAACGACTCGCAAAGAGTCACCCTGGTGGAGATGGAATGAATGATGGGACGGCTAACGAGATGATAAAAATACTTGGGAACAGATGTGGGCAAACAAATGGAAAAGAGGAAGTGGAAAGAGAAGGAAACAGACAAGCAGACAACTCAGGAGCAAGTGACGTGGAGAGACCAGAGACGCAAGATGAAGTGCAAACTGATGACAACTCAAAAAGAGATAAGCAAGGAGCTCACATTCTTTTGTCAGAGAAGCAGAAAAGTGAAAAGATATCTGATGATCATCACATGCCTAATGCATCTAATTCTACAAGCTCAAGCCGTAGACAACAGCACCCAGACTTCCCTAGAATCAACTTTCACCCCCTCAGTTGAATCTAGCATTCGCTTTGACTTAATCCAAAAAGAACAAGAACTAGATAAGGAGGAAAAAGTAACTAGACAAAATAGACACATTGTAAATGACAACCATAATATCAGTTTTAAGAAAACTGGCAATTCAAATTTTTTATGGGAAAAGGTAGAATAAAATAATTGATATAAATGGGTAAATTACACAGCAGAAAAAGAAAAGTGGGAAAACTGCATAGTTTGCTTTGAAGCAAGACCAGTCTTATATATTGTACCAATACTCATACACAGTTCAAGTTGTAGAATATTTCATGATGAATGGTTTAAGACAAGGGTTCTCAAACTTTTCCATTCCACAACCCACCTAAACAAGTATAATATTTCAAGACCCACTAAAATATTTGAGATAAAAAAAAATTGACATTACTGTAAGCTTAAACTTAATAAAAAGTTTCATATGCCAGAAATTAAGTATTTAAGAAAAATAACCATTTTATTTTATAGTATTATTTATAGTATTCACTAATAATATTTATGTTTTAATTTTTTCATTTACAGATGTTAAAAAAGTCTATGAAATATGTCCATGAAATATGTCAATTTTTTATTTAGCAAAGCATAAGATGCAAAGCAGAACTATCTAAAACAGTTTGGAGATTAAAATAATTGTGAAATAATTGTAAAAAATAATAAACAGATGTGTCTCATTTTAAATAGGCCTAAACAAACCAAGATGACAAATTAATTTCAGCCAAAAAGTTACTGTTGCAATGATAAAATAAATGTCCAGAACTATCTAGTGAAATGGGATTAGATGTAATAAAACTGGGAGGTAAATGCTTAATAGAAGAGGTAGAGAGATAAATGTCTTTAGAAACTGTACCCAAAAAATGGCATTATGCCCATACTGGTGCCAGTTTCTCCAATCTACAACAAACTACAGAGAAGCAACTGAATTACTGTGAATCCGAACCCGTAATTGGTAAATAGTATGGTAATAAAATAATTAATAATAAATAAATAAAAAACAAGGACAATTTTAATTTATGGTCGATCAAGAAGTGAATGTTATAAAAAGACAGGAAATATTGACTTTGGCAAATTAAAGGAAATGCAGCAAAATATTGAAAATACCACAATGTAAAGTTAGTTAGTGAAAAAGGAAGGCCCACCTTCTATATTTGATAAAATCAATATTGCATTGGCAGACATACGGTGGATGTGCAGAAAAATATGGCCTCTTGCCAACATTACCAGAAAATTGGTAAGGATTACTAGGGTTATGCTGACACATAAAATGAGTCATATCTCTCTAGAAGAGGAAACAACAAATGAAGAAAAAACTAGAACCAAAAGAGCAGATGAAAAAGACCCTGCAGATTATATAAATTCAATTGTTCAACCTAAAGGCATACCTAACAACTTTAATACAAGAGATGCAGTTAAATTAGGATTTGAATCCTATATATTCTAAATACAATAATATAAATAATAAATAAATAAAATTACAGAGGGATTAAATGTAAGTAAATTAAGACAATAAGCAAGATTTATAATTATCAGGATGAATTATACCTTATCACTTCTAGGAGAGCAATTGGACGCAACAAACAGAATGACATAGCAAAATAGAGTAGCTTTATATTATTTGCTAACTGAAAAAGGAAAAATATTATAACCGTTCCAGCTACTTAAACTGGTATTGTTATATGTGGATGAGGGGGAATCAGTCTTTGCAAGAATCTAAGGGATAGTGTTCAGAAGCTGGTTTAAATACACACAAAAAAACAAATAGCAACAAAACACTTCTCCCAACATATATTGTGCTTCACAAATACAAAACACACCCTACCATCGCATAAACATTCAAAACACATATAACATAAAACATTCAAAATAGATATAGGCAATGACCAATTAAAGGCAGAAATATATGTGTGTGAAATTTCCAACAAAGATGCTGAAGAAAGAAACCGTTTGGTAAAGGAGAGCAGTCAGTTATAAAGTCTTATCTGTTGAAGGGCCAACTGATGAAATGACGAACTGGAGCAGTGGTCCTTATTGGGGTAAGCCAGAAACCCTTGGAATAAATCCTTAGGCGGTTGCAAAACTACACCTAAGATCCATAGTTATGCACTCCACATAGTAACACCAAGTGGTAGGATACATAGAGTCCTCTACAAAAGGAAACAATTCATTAACTTTCAAACAAACTCACCAAACAAATTTAACCCACAAAACATTAAAATAAGTGACTTCCCCAATCAATAAATCTCACAAGTTTTACATGAAGAACCAAACAACAAACTCACGGTTGAGCAGCAAAGCCAATGTTTCTCAAACCAGGACCCTCTAGAGAACAGCAGCTGCCATGAGGCAACTCGAACTGAATCTACCACTCATTCTATTACTTCCGCTTTTATTCCCAAATAGGGATATGCTATTGGTGTCCCCTAGTGGTCAGGATGATCAAAGCACTAGAAATTAAATGCATCAAATCATGTAACAAGCTGTGACCGTTACATATATCCCCCCTCATTTGGTAACATTATTAACAGTACCATAGAATGGCTTCAAATTTTGTACATGAAATGTGTCAACACGATCAGGATCATCTATAAATGCCACAGAACAATTAACAGGGCCAAGACATTTGACAATCCTAGCGGGACCCTTCCACTTCACAGCCAGTTTAGCCATGAAACCATCGCTAGCACGTGACAAAGGATGAGTGCGAACCCAAACCAAATCCCCAATTTGATAATGAGCAGACCTTCTCCGGAGGTCATAGTATCGTTTTTGTTTTGCTTGAGCTCATTCCACTTTCCTTTGCACAGTTTTTATCAGCTCCTTTTGTCTTTCTAACACTGGGTACGCCGGACTGTCTGGGTCAGGAGGTCTATGAATGGCTCTTTCTAGAGGCCCCTTCAGTTTCCTACCCAGTGTGACTTCAGCTGGAGTGAATCCCGTGCTCTCCTGCCAAGCCGTGTTTATGGCAAAACGAAACTCTGCCAACCATCTGTCCCAGTGCCGATGGTGGTCTTGAACGTAGGATGAGATCATGGTCTTAAGAGTACGGTTGACCCTTTCAGTGAGGTTCGTCTGGGGATGTGCTGCAGTAGTCAACTTCTGAATGACACTCCATTGCTTGCACACTAGACTAAGGAGTTGGGAAGTAAATTGGGTTCCTCGATCAGACACCAAATACATCGGAGTTCCCCACCTAGTAAAGATCTCCTCTATCAAGATGCGAGCGATTTGAGGTGCTTTAGTTACACGCAGAGGGAACAGCTCCACCCATTTTGAACAGTAGTCTACGACAACAAGGAGGTGCTCATTTAACTTTGAACTCTTAGGAAATGGTCCCATAAGATCGATCCCTAACATATGCCCAGGTTCTACCACTGGGGTTGACTGCATATGGCCGGCTAACTTGGAAATTGAGGGTTTGTGTTGTTGACAGACCCGACATTCATTGCAATACTTCCAGATGTCAGAGCACAGGGTGGACCAATAACAGATATCTACCAACCTCAGTAGAGTCTTAAGCCTACCAAGGTGCCCACTTAATGGGTTATCATGGGCATATGCGAGAAAGTCTTTCCGTAGACAGGCAGATATAACTAGCTGTAATTTGGGTCCTTTCTGTCCATCAGGTATGCTACGGAAAATAAATCCATTCTTTAACAAGTAATGTATACGTGTTGGATCAGGATCTGTGATTGACCTGGCTTTATTGGCAAGTTCTTGAACTTCTGAGTCGTCCTGTTGTGCTCTAGCAATGTCAGACCAATCTATCGGAAAACTGGAAAATGAAGTAGCTGAGTCCTGTGATTTGATATGGGCTATCAAAGGGCACGAAACAGCATCTGAAAGACTACACGAGAGTGTGTCTGGCACAATGTTGCACTGACCTTTTCGATACTTGACACTGAAATCAAATTCTTGCAGTCGAATGGCCCATCGGGTCAGTCTGGAAGAGGGCTTTGGGTGATTAAATACCCACGTAAGAGCCACATGGTCAGTAATCACTTCAAATGGTCTGCCTTCTAAATAAGGTCTCCATTTCTCTACAGCCCATATGACGGCACAGCACTCCTTTTCTGAAACTGAATATGACTTTTCATGTCCTTGTAACAGACGTGAAGCGTAAGCTACGACATGTTCTACCCCTTCCATTTCTTGTGTCAGAATGGCTCCCAAACCCACATAGCTAGCATCAGTCTGAACTTTGAATGGCTTTGTCAAATCAGGGGCAATCAGGATAGGTGCATTGGTTAGATCGTGTTTGATCAATTCAAATGATCTTTGGCATTCTTCAGTCCAAATCCATGTTGCTCCTTTTCTTTTTAAAGCATGCAATGGTGCAGCTTTCTCCGAAAATTTTGGAATAAACCTTTGGTACCATCCTGCAAGCCCTAGGAACCATTGTACCTCCTTCAAACATTGGGGAATAGGAAATTGAGCAACAGCTTCTACCTTTGCAGGGTCAGTTTGGATTCCGTCCTTGGATACCATGCGTCCCAAAAACGTCAAAGACTTTTGCATAAGATTGCACTTCTGGAGGTTGAGAGTAAGCCCTGCTTTGAAAAGACAATGAAATACTGCTTGCAAGTGGGTTAAATGTTCTTCTTCTGTCTTCGAGTACACCACAATGTCATCGATGTACACAAAACAACTCTTTCCCTTTAAATCTTTCAGCACTATCTCCATCAATCGTTGAAAAGAAGCAGCAGCATTTTTGAGCCCGAAAGGTAAACGAAGAAATTCGAACAAACCCGATGACGTAACAAAAGCAGTCTTGGCGATGCTTTCAGGTTCCATTTCAACCTGCCAATACCCGCTTTTTAGATCTAGGGTACTGAAAATTGCAGCTCCATGAAGAGACTCAAGGATATCCTGTATTTGCGGCATAGGATATGCATCTAGGAAGGTCTTTGAATTCAGTCCTCTAAAGTCAACACAGAATCTTTGTAGTCCTCCTTTTTTGGGTACAAGGACAATTGGAGCAGCCCAGGGAGATGTTGAGTGCTGAATTATTTTCTTATCAAGCATCATCTTTATCTCTTGATCGATGAAAAGTTGTTTCTCAGGAGACACTCGATAGGCTTTCCGGCGAATGGGTACTTCATTAGTGGTTATGATGCGATGTTTGACTATATTGGTGTGGCCTATTTCATTGGTGCACACTGTGGGCCAATCTTTCATGAGCAGCTCAAGTCGTGTCTTCAGTTCCAGAGACATGTCTGCATTGGAAACTAACTGATAGATAAGTGAGAGGGTCTCAGATGACTCTTCCGGTATGGGTAAAGCTAAGTAAAAGGACAATAAAGCATTGGTAGAATGAACAGGGATGAATAGAAATGTTTCTTCTTGGCATCCATTTGTGGCAGACAGAGTATACTGAGCCTTATGAAAATCCAAACAAATTCCAGATGACACAAGGAAATCCATTCCTAGGATTATAGGCACAGAGAGATCAACATCCTTCATTATATATAAGGTCAGTGCATACTTTCTCTGCTGTAACTCACAGTCACATATCCACAATCCTAAGGCACTTAAAACTTGTCCATTGGCCTGCTGGAAAGTCTGTCCCTGACTAGACTCCAACTGTTCCCTGTACTTCAGCTGATTCCAACAAGATTCTTGCATTAGAGTCAGTGAACTCCCCGTGTCAATCATAGCCTGGAAATATCTTCCACGGATCACCAACGGTAGGGTCACCATCTTCCAATTGTTCTGAGCAGGGGTAAGAACAGGTTGAATGATACGGGTGGTCGAGGGGTTTGACTTGGTGTGAACGTCTCTGTCAGTTTGGGTTTTCTTTCTCTGTATATCAGCATTAGCTTGCCTCCAATATTTCTTGGCTTCTTCCAGATCTCTTTCGATTTGAGTTCCAATCCTTACCAACTCACTGACTTCCTTGACAGTTCCCCTCAAGAGACTGGCGAGGCGTGGGTTGCAGTTTCTTAAGATGGACTGGACAATCTCCTTCTCTGTCATCCCCTTTTTCCACCGTAGACATAGGGCTCGGTAATGGTAGGCAAAATCGCGAATAGACTCTTTAGGGCCTTGCTTCCTCTCCAACAGCCGTTTAGTAGCTTCTGCTTCATAGTCATCATTTAAAAAAGCTTGAAGGAAAGTTTGCTTAAATTGGCTCCAGGTGGAGATAAATCTGCGTTCTGCTAGCCACCAATCCTTAGCTGTTCCCTTCAAAACTGAAGTAAGTGAAGCTAAAATCTCAGAATCAGTGAGAGGTCTCAGAGCAAGATAATCTTCACAACGCTCTACAAATGAAATGGGGTCATTTTCTTCATCTGAGCCAAACTGTGGGAATTCAACTCTAACAGGAGGACGATATTGAGGAACATGAACACTGTCTGGACTGGCAAGTACAGGTTGAGTTTGAGCAGTAAAAGTTCTATACTGTGGTAAAGTAGGGGTTAAAATTGAAGACACAATGGGAGTAGACATAATGGGAGCATAACATTTTAGCTTGGCATCTATTTGCATATCTCTCCTCTTCAAACAGTCCACTACTGGCTTGCCCAAATCCTGAATATTCAGCTCCAGAAGGTTTTTAACCCTCTCACACTCTCGTTCTATTTTATAGTTTAATTTATCCTCCAACAACCGGCACTGATCAACAAATTCTGCCTTTAAGCAGCATAAACCCACTTTTCCCACGCAGTCCTGAAGGTCTGCTTCCAATGTTGCCATACGTCGGGTTATCCCATCCCCTGACTGAGGCGAGAATTGTGGGTCAGGTACATCAGGAGGTGGTGGAGGAAATGGATCGTCAGGCGGGGGCTCGGAATCATTATCTTCTTCGGAGTTGATATACAGCTCACTGAAGGTAGTAATGAGCTCACGTAAAGGATGTGGATCTCTCCGAGTGACAAAAGGTCCAGCAGTGAAATCTGGATTGGGCCCACACTCATCGCCCACAACACGTGAGGAAACTGACATTTTCACCACACCACCACACACACACAAAAAATACAAACTACTCCTTAAACACTTACTTTGCAAAAAGGTCTCTGTTCGGGCGCCAATCTATAACTGTTCCAGCTACTTAAACTGGTATTGTTATATGTGGATGAGGGGGAATCAGTCTTTGCAAGAATCTAAGGGATAGTGTTCAGAAGCTGGTTTAAATACACACAAAAAAACAAATAGGAACAAAACACTTCTCCCAACATATATTGTGCTTCACAAATACAAAACACACCCTACCGTTGCATAAACATTCAAAACACATATAACATAAAACATTCAAAATAGATATAGGCAATGACCAATTAAAGGCAGAAATATATGTGCGTGAAATGTCCAACAAAGATGCTGAAGAAAGAAACCATTTGGTAAAGGAGAGCAGTCAGTTATAAAGTCTTATCTGTTGAAGGGCCAACTGATGAAATGACGAACTGGAGCAGTGGTCCTTATTGGGGTAAGCCAGAAACCCTTGGAATAAATCCTTAGGCGGTTGCAAAACTGCACCTAAGATCCATAGCACCTAAGATTCCATAGATAAAATCCAAGATGGCGGCGCGTTCACACACTGCGGCTTCTCTCTCCCGACAGAAAGGTGTTTTCATTTTTTTTGTCTTGTGAGTCGCAGTGTTTTTGTATGTATTCGTCGCGTCTATTTGTTTCTAAGCGCGCATATAGTCGTGAGTTTCTGCTCGATGTCGGCAGAACCACATTTTTAGAGTTAAACTCTGCGCATGCCGAAGAGCTGCGGGATCTCGGTCTGCTCCGGAGGCCCACACCATCACCGACCCCCACTACTGCATCTCGCCCACAGCAGATGTGCCACAAGCGGCGTTAGAAGAAGCAGAAGAGGGGCAAGCACGGAGGTATACGGGCTAGGCTAGCGGCTAACCCACACAAACCGGCTATCCCCACCATCGTACTGGCCAACGTACTCTCTTTGGACAATAAACTGGACTACACCCGACTACTACACTCAACTCAGAGGACTGTAAGAGACTGTTGTGTTTTTGTGTTCACGGAAACATGGCTCAACAACAGCGTTCCGGACTGCGCTATTCATCTCGATCAGCTGACATGCTATCGAGCGGACAGAGCTCGCGTCGAGGGAGGTAAGACCCGCGGCGGAGGGCTTTGTGTTTACATCAATGACGCGTGGTGCCGCGATGCTGTTGTGGTTTGCAAACACTACTCACCCCTGGTGGAGTTTATGATTATTAAGTGCCGGACATTCTATCTACAGAGGGAATATACAGCCATACTGCTCATTGCTGTACACATCCCTCCAAGCTCCAACAACAGCAACAGGAGCGAAGCACTAAATGAACTGTACCAGCACATCAGTGAGCAGCAGACAGCCCACCCTGATGCTTTTCTCATCTTGGCTGGGGATTTCAACCACGCAGACTTAAAGAGTGTGTTCCCAAAAATACACCAACACATAGACTTTCCAACACGGGGAAACAACACTCTGGACTATGTTTGCACCACCCAGAGAGGAGCTTACAAGGCCCTACCCCTCCCCCACCTCGGTGCCTCAGAACACATCACTGTCATGCTAATGCCTGCATACAGACCACTCGTTAAAGTCACACAACACCAGTTCTCAAACAAATACAATTTTGTGTGGCCGCAGGGAAGGGTCGTCAGAGGGCTCTTGAGACTTTTTAACACCACTGACGGAATATGTTAAGCAGGCTGCCACAGACAATCAACAACACAGCCCCAGGAGGTCTCAGAGACGGGCACTGCCTACATCACAAGGCATCTGATGATTAACAGTACCCCCCCCACAAAAATCTCAAAGACCATAATGTCCGGTGCCAACCAGAAGCGTGGCTAACAAGGGAGGTCTAGGGACTCCTGAAGACGCGGAACGCTCCTTCAGAAGCGGAGATGAGGTGGGTGAAGACAGCCAGGGCCAACTTTCCCGCCAGCATCAGAGAGGTAAGAGGACAGACCTCAGGAGGATAGCAATCGTTTCGCGACAGAAGAGGACACTCGGAGCCTGTGGCAGGTGATACAGACCATTACGGACTACAAGCACCCACCACGCACCTGTGACAGCACCATCACCCTGCTGAACGAGCTGAACGTCTTCTTAGCTCGCTTTGAGGCACAAAACAGCACCACTGCACAGAAGACTCCACCTCCTCCCGGCGACCAGGTGATGACGCTGTCCCCAGACAGCGTGAGGAGATCCCTCAGCAGGATCAACGCACGCAAAGCTCCGGGTCCTGACAACATTCCTGGGAGTGTACTGAGAGACTGTGCAGTGGAACTCACCGATGTCTTCACAGACATTTTCAACATCTCACTAAGTCAGACTGTTGTCCCCACATGCTTCAAAGCTACCACCATCATTCCAGTCCCGAAGAAGCCGTCTCCATCCTGCTTCAAAGACTACCGTCCAGTTGCACTTACCCCCATCCTCATGAAGTGCTTTGAACGACTAGTCAGGCAACACATCAAGTCTACCCTCACCCCCTCCTTGGACCCCTTCCAGTTTGCATATCGGTCCAAACGCTCGACCGATGACGCCATCGCCACTACCCTCCACTCAGCACTCACACACCTGGACAAAAAAAGACTCATACGTCAGAATGCTGTTCATAGACTTCAGTTCAGCATTCAACACAATCATCCCTCAACAGCTCATTCACAAACTGGTCCAGCTGGGGCTCAACACTTCGCTGTGCAACTGGCTGTTGGACTTCCTGACTGGAAGACCTCAGGCAGTACGGGTCGGCAGCAACACATCCAGCACCATCACACTGAACACTGGGGCCCCCCAAGGATGTGTGCTGAGCCCCCTCCTCTTCACTCTGCTGACCCACGACTGCACACCGTCACACAACTCCAACCTCCTTATCAAGTTTGCGGATGACACGACTGTAGTGGGTCTCATTAGCAACAGAGATGAGACAAACTACAGGAGCGAGGTGAGCCGCCTGGCCGGGTGGTGCAGTGACAACAATCTCTCTCTGAATGTGGAGAAGACGAAGGAGATTGTTGTTGACTTCAGGAGAGTGCACACTCAGCATGCCCCTCTGACCATCAATGGTGTGACTGTGGAGAGGGTGAGCAGCACCAAGTTCCTGGGTGTGCACATCACAGAGGATCTCTCCTGGACTGACAACACCGCAGCACTGGCCAAGAAAGCACAGCAGCGTCTCTACTTCCTCCGCAAACTGAGAAGAGCCAGAGCCCAGGCCCCCATCATGTGCACCTTCTACAAAGGAACAATCGAGAGCATTCTGACGAGCTGCATCACTGTGTGATATGGCGCCTGCAACGCGTCCTGCCGCAAGACACTTCAACGCATAGTGAGAGGCAGCTGAGAAGATCGTTGGTGCCTCTCTCCCCTCCCTTCAGGACATTTACAACACCCGTCTCACCCGCAAAGCCTTCTGCATTGCAGGTGATCCCACCCACCCGACACACAGCTTCTTCAGTCTGCTTCCATCAGGGAGGAGACTGCGGAGTCTCCAGGCCAAGACCAGCAGACTGAAGGACAGCTTCATCCATCAAGCTGTCATGAAGCTGAACTCCCTCCAGACCTTGCCCCCCCTCCCCTCTTTTGCACCACTGAACTCTGACCCTCTGACCCTCTAACGGACTCTCCCACTCCCAAATACACACACACCTTGTTTTCACCCCAAACCTCTTTTTTTAAAACATTTTCAAGGTTTCCGAAAAAAACGCAAATAAGTTCTTTTGCACTACAAATCATTGTTTTTGCACTACAATCATTATATCTGCACTTTTGTTTACTTTACTGGTTTGCACTCTATCTGCCATATGCCTTGTGCTTAATATATATATTTTTACATTTTACCTTATATTTGTATAGTTGTATTTTGTATATAATCTGTAAATATCTGTATTTATGTTATCTGTATGCACACAAGGGTCTGAGAGTAACGCAATTTCAATTCTGTGTGTATGTGCTGTACATGTGGAAAAATTGACAATAAAGCAGACTTGACTTGACTTGACTTGACATAGTTATGCACTCCACATAGTAACACCAAGTGGTAGGATACATAGAGTCCTCTACAAAAGGAAACAATTCATTAACTTTCAAACAAACTCACCAAACAAATTTAACCCACAAAACATTAAAATAAGTGACTTCCCCAATCAATAAACCTCACAAGTTTTACATGAAGAACCAAACAACAAACTCACGGTTGAGCAGCAAAACCAATGTTTCTCAAACCAGGACCCTCTAGAGAACAGCAGCTGCCATGAGGCAACTCAAATTGAATCTACCACTCATTCTATTACTTCCGCTATTATTCCCAAATAGGGATATGCTATTGGTGTCCCCTAGTGGTCAGGATGAACAAAGCACTAGAAATGAAATGCATCAAATCATGTAACAAGCTGTGACTGTTACAGTATGTATTATGTTTGGGGAACAATGCTGTACTTATATACCAAATAATACTGCTCCAGAAGGAGCATTTAGTGAAGTAATGATCAAATTAGAAAAACGTAAGGATGGAAGTTAAAGCAAATGATGGGAAAGATAATGAAATGTGAGATTGGTTTGATCTAAAGTTAGGCGCATAGTTAGCAAAATTTGGAATGTTTTTAGGAATTGCAGTATTGATATGAAGAGAACTATTTTACTGTGTACTTCCTATATTGAGGTCACTAGTTATCAAAGCCACAACTAAGCAAATGAAAATTCTAAGATGTCAATATGATGGGAAATTAATTTTTGAGGGTAACTAAAATGGCCCTCTACAATGTGCACATTGTCTGAACTGAAGATCAACTATGCTATTTTTTGTGATGTTACATGTTTTATGTCTTGAATTTTAATGTCTGTTGTATACTACATAACTGTGACAACCACAGGCCAGCGCTGAACCAATTGCACGCTCATACTTATAACATTGTTTTGTCTTAAATGAGGGATTAGAGAGATGGGGATCTTTTACTCCCTCCTAGTCAAGTGTGGGGGGAGAGGTTTGGTCCTGCTGCTCCGCCAGAGTGCTGTTACATAATCTAGTCATTGGTGATAAAACTGTGTGACTTAAATTAGTCAATAGGTAGTGATAACTGATGAGACTGAAATTGTGAAGCTGCACTCTGGGTAATGACAAATGATGGTGAGACTTAATAAGTCTCAAAGAGGGGAATGTAGAAGATTTTAATTAATCAAAATGTAAATTATTCAAGTATAATCAATGTGAATATAGCCATTTATGTATTAAGTTATTCTACTATTATAATCATGTGTATTTGCCTGCATGTATAGAAATCTGTATGAGAATGGAATGTGCAGACATATGGTGAAGTACATGATAAGCACATGATGGCACATAATGGGGCCCTTATTTTCACAGAACATACAATTAAGGCCTCATGACTGCATCGTGATGATCCCATAACAAATATGAATGAAACCATTAAACAAGCCTAGAGAACGAACAGTATATAAGAGAGTACAGAAAAAGAGTCTGGAGATTGCTCTGCAGAGTTCTCTCAGGTTTTATTGTCTCTGATAATAAAACCTCTTCTGGCATTAAAATCCCAAGACTCTGAGAAAGATTCTTCACAATAGCGGCAGAAGCCACCACAGTATCTATTCAGCAATCACAGGAATCTGCCAAAAAAACTGAACCCCTTGGGCGAGTCAAACAACAGATTCTTTGAATGCATGCAACATGATTTAATTAAGTCACACACCAAAAGCCATAGGCCACTCCAAAACCCTGCCCCCACACTGGCCACAAGTATTGAAAGTGGCCCACAAGCCTGTGGCCAGTTCAAGGCAGTTCCCATATGGTCTAGTGGTTAGGATTCCTTGTTTTCACCAAAGCGGCCCAGGTTTGACTCCCGGTATGGAAAGGTGGGCACCTTTTTGCTTCCCTCCTCAAAAAGCCAGCATGTCTTCCTGCACCAGTAGATGACCGCGGAGTGCCTATTTTGACCCCTAACTGCCTAAACTTCACCATAGTCTTCCTCTGCCCGTGGAGCGCCTATTTTGGCCGCTAACCACCTAAATGACCGCGGAGTGCCTATTTTGACCCCTAACCACCTAAACTTCACCATAGTCTTCCTCATGCCCGCGGAGTGCCTATTTTGACCCCTAACCACCTAAACTTCACCGTAGTCTTCCTCATACTCGTGGAGCGCCTATTTTGACCCCTAACCACCTAAACTTCATCATTGCCTTCCTCATGCCCACGGTGCCTATCATGCCCCCTAAACACCTGTTTTTTGTCAAAGTTGGACGTATCTCTAACTTGGCTTCAAAAGGTCACAGGACCTCAAGATTCGATAAGAGGGTAGACGGGGGGGCCCCAATGTAAGATCCAAAGTTTCGGGTTTCTACATTGTTCCTAAAAACGTGACAGTTGCCGATCGCTCCGAAATTGACATATACATCACGGTCTCCCGGGAAAGCGTCCGGAGTTCTGTATCCACACCTGCTGATCGGCCAAAAAAGACCCCCTTGACCGCGAACCACCTATGAAGTTCCCATTGAATAAGTTGGGATGTTGGGTATAAAGGTGGGATGTTGGGTATACAGGGGTCAAAAGGTCACAGGACCTCGAAATTTGGTACGGTGGTAGCCTAGGGCCCCCGACTTGGGGGCCAGAGTTTCGGAAATATAGATAACTTCTAAGCATGTGTTTCTACAGTTCAGAAATCTTTTCATATCGGGGCACTTGATTTAAATCAAAAGGGTTTTAGGTGATATGTGAGGATGGGGCCTGTGCGAGACATTTTTTCCTAATGTGCACAGACTACTTTGCGTTCGGGTAAGACACTTGTCAGCTCGATATGGTATTCAGGGGCCCCTAGGTTACCAGCACGTGAAGTTTGGGGCCACTTGGACCCACAGGGGCCGAACGGGAGCCGTTAATGCGTTCAACTCATTCCATTTGTTTTCATAGGTGTTTTGCAGACAGTACGACAGAATGGTTCGATCGCCCCGGAATTGACATATACGTCACGTCACGGCCCCCCGGGACAACGTCCGGAGTTCCGTGTCTGTATCTCCCTCAATCGGACGAAAAAAGACCCCCTTGATGGCGAACCACCTGTGAAGTTCCCATTAAATAAGTTGCAAGTGGGATGTTGGGTATACAAGAGTCAAAAGGTCACAGGACCTCGAAATTCGGTACGGTGGTAGCCTAGGGGCCCCCGACTTGGCGGCCAGAGTTTCGGAAATATAGATCACTTCTAAGCATGTTTTTCTGCAGTTCAGAAATCTTTTCACAATGGCTGCACTTGAGTTAAATCAAAAGGGTTTTAGACGATATGTGAGGATGGGGCCTGTGCGAGACATTTTTTCCTAACGTGCACAGACTAACAATGTTGCCGACTTGTTCGGGGGGGTTATGACGCTTGGCCGCCTACTCGATGATGAAGTTAGAGCCGCTCGGGAACCTAGGCTACCAGCACGTGAAGTTTGGGGCCACTAGGACCCCCAGGGGCTGAACGGGAGCCGTTGACGCGTGCAACTTATTCCTTTTGTTTTCATAGGTGTTTTGCGGACAGTGAGACAGAAAGGTTCGATCGCCCCGAAATTGACATATACATCACGTCACGGTCCCCCGGGACAGCGTTTTTTTTTTTTCTCTGCTTACGGGGAGTTCCGTGATCCGACAATCTCCCCCGGGACAGCGTCCGGAGTTCCGTGTCCACATCTACCTCGATCGGCTGAAAAAAGAGCCCCTTGAACGTGAACCACCTGTGAAGTTTCCATTGAATAGGTTACAAGTGGGACGTCGGAAACGCTGGGTCACGAAGGTTACAGGGCCCCAAGGTTCATCACAGGGCACCGTCAGGGGCCCCCGAATCGGGTTCCGGAGTTTCGGCGCCCTAGATGTTTCCTGATTCAATCAGGCACTGAGAAAGAAACTGCTCCACAGGCCCATCCCCCACAGAGGTCTATGAGGGACAGAGAGTTGTACGGAGAGCAAAGAAATAATTTTTTTGGCATCTCCCGATCTATCCCTCTCAGTATGTCATCGAGGGCCAAGTGACGCAACTTCCTCGGGCCGTAGGGGGGCCACTGACACGTGCAACTTATCCCATTGTGTAGACACCCGTCAAATAAGTTGCACGTGGGCACTTCCAACAATTTTGCCGAGTCATACAGGAAGTGACACCTGTAACTTATTTGAAAGGACCTACACAGGCATTCCCTGGACAGAGCATTTTTATGCAAATTAAACCATTTTACGAGCTCTGATGTACATGACACTGCTGTACGGCGTTTCCTGAGCACTGTACTGCTGGTATTACTCAATAAAATCATTGTATTTATGACATATGACCTATTAATGCATTGTCCACTCAAAGCCTGTGGAGGCCCCGTCAAATAAGTTACTGGTGATCACAGATCACCAAGAAGCTATCAGGCCTTGCCAAGGGGACCGCCTTGTGGCTTACATCTGTGAGCAATGAGGTGGGCCAAATCCTTATCAGTGTCCTGACTGCTAAGGAGGGTCCTGCTCTTGACACCATGGCTGCTGATCTCATCCGCAGGTACTGCAATGCTGTTGTGGCTCCTCTGCAGCGTCTCTATGTTGACTGTGAATGTTGTCGGGATGGCACAGGACAGACAAAACTAAAACAAAGATTTGGTGGGTGGCCAGACCTGGTTGTAAAGCTTGACATATACCACTTCATGCGGCGACTGGCATCTGGGTGTACAAAGGATGCACACCCTCTTAACCCCATCTTTATGTCCAGACTGTCAAGTTGCATTTTTGAGTGGGACAGTGGAGATGTTGCCTTGCTACGTCAAGCTAAGAGGGAACAGTTGAAACGAGAAGGTGTTCCTGGGATCACTGAACAACTAGTGGACCAGCAGATCACCAAGGAGGAACTAACGTTGCACTGCAGGAGGCAGACAAGAGGGGAGCGCCAGATGATCATAATGATTGAACTGCTTCTTAATGAGCTCATGGGGGTAAAGTGCAGAGACTATCTTGGTGTCCCTCTCTTGGACCACAAGAGGATGCAGAACATCTGGCAAATCCAGAAGAAGCATGTGAAGTGCATTCAGGATGAACCAGGTGTCCTCCTGTACACTGTAACAAGCACCACTACCAAGGAGGGCATTGTCTTGCCAAACTACAGATGTGCAAGAGGGTCCATATCACTTGAATCATTCCACTTGCATCTGAACAGGTTCATTCCAGGTCAGTATGAATCACTTTTTATCTATCAGCAAGATTACATATTTGCAGTTAAACATTTTATTATTATTATTATTAGTAGAAGAAGAAGAAGAATGAGCTTTATTGCCAGGTATGTTTACACATACGAGGAATTTGTTTTCGTGACAGAAGCTTCCACAGTGTAACAGAAGACAGTGACAGAACAAAAACACAGATAATAAATAATAGAAAAATAGAACAATTAGATAGGAATACAACATATAATGTAACAATTGTGTGTGCCGGTATATTACCATGTCTCTAATATATATATATATTTTTTTTTTTTGTACAGGTACTGTATATTATGTGCAAATTTGATGTGTAGACTAAGTATGCGTGTTAGATAGATAAGTGTATGAGTGAATAAATTGTGTGTGTTCCACAGTTATTGTCAAGGGTTCATGAGATGGATGGCCTGAGGGAAGAAACTGTTCCTGTGTCTGGTCGTTCTGGTGCTAATTGCTCTGTAGCGTCGACCAGATGGCATCAGTTCAAAGAGGGAGTGTGCTGGATTTGAGGGGTCCAGAGTGATTTTGCCAGCCTATTTGCTCAATTTGGATGAGTACAGTTCTTGGAGAGAAGTGAGGGTTGTACCAATGATTCGCTCAGCAGTCCGACTACCCTCTGTAGTCTTCTGAGGTCAGATTTGGTAGCTGATCTGAACCAGACAGTTATTGAAGTGCACAGAACAGACTCGATGACGGTTGAGTAGAACTGTTTCAGCAGCTCCTTTGGCAGGTTGAATTTCCTCAGCTGGCTAAGGATGTACAACCTTTGCTGGGCCTTTTTAACAGTGGAGTCCATGTGAGTGTCCCACTTCAGGTCCTGATAGATGTTGGTGCCCATGAACCTGAAGACTCCGCAAGTCACGTTGCTGTTCATGATGGTGAGTGGGGGGAGTGCAGAGGGGATTCTCCTGAAGTCCACGGTCATCTCCACAGTTTTGAGCGTTTTGAGCTCCAGGTTGTTGAGACTGCACCTGACAGCCAGCTGCTCGACCTCCTGTCGGGGGGGGGGGGGGAGGGGGGGGGGGGGTAACAGACTCCTCACCGTCCTGGATGAGGCCGATGAGTGTGGTGTCATCTGCAAACTTCAGGAGCTTGACATAGGGGTCTTTAGAGGTGCAGTCGTTGTTGTAGAGGGAGAAGAGCAGTGGGGAGAGTACATATCCCTGAGGAGCTCCAGTGCTGATCGTTCGGGTGCTGGATGTGTATTTTCCCAGTCTCACTAGCTGCTGTCTGTCTGTCAGGAAGCTGGTGATCCATTGACAGATAGAGCTAGGAACAGATAGCTGGGTTAGTTTGGTCTGGAGGAGGTTTGGGATGATGGTGTTATAGGCCGAGCTGAAGTCCACGAACAGGTTCCTCACATAAGTCCCTGGTCTGTCTTGATGTTGCAGAACATAATGCAGTCCCCTGTTTACTGCATCGTCCACATACCTGTTTGCTCTGTAGGCAAACTGACGAGGATCCAGCAAGGGTCCAGTATGTCCTTCAGGTTGGCCAGCACCAGTTTTTCAAAAGACTTCATGACCACAGACGTTAGGGCCACAGGTTTGTAGTCATTAAGTCCAGTAATTTGGGTTTCTTTGGGACGGGGATGATGGTGGAGCGTTTGAAGCATGAAAGGACTTCGCACAGCTCCAGTGATCTGTTGACGATCTGTGAGAAGATGGGAGCCAGCTGTTCAGCGCAGATTTTCAGACAGGCTGGTGTAACACCATCTGGTCCTGGTGCTTTCTTTCTCTTCTGTTTCCGGAAGACCGTGCGCACCTCGTCTTCGCTGAGCTGAATTGCAGGTGTGGGGGAGAGGGGGTTTGCAGGAGGTGTGAATGGTTGTGTGGGGAGGTGTTCAGGGCGGGTGTGGGGTGTCTTTTCAAACCTGCAGTAGAACTCGTTCAGATCGTCTGCCAGGTGTTGATTCTCCACAGTGCTGGGGGATGGTGTCTTGTAGTTGGTGATTTCTTTTAGACTTTTCCATACTGATGCGGAGTCAGTGGAAGATAATTTAATCCTTGTTTTTTTCTGAATAATTCCTCTTTGCCACTCTGCTCTCCTTTTCCAGTGTGTATTTAGCCTGGTTATACAAGACATTATTCCCCTTCCTGTAAGCATCTTCTTTGGCCTGACGGAGCTGTCTGAGTTTTGCAGTGACCATGGTTTGTCATTGTTTTAGGTTAAATGAGTCCTGGTAGGAATGCCCATATCTTCACAGAAACTGATATAAGAAGTTACAATCTCTGTGAGCTGGTCCAGATCAGTGGCAGCAGCTTCAAAAACACTCCAATCAGTGAGGTCAAAACAGGCTTGTAAATCCCGCTCTGCTTCATTAGTCCATCTCTTTACAGTTCTTACTACATGTTTAGCAGATTTAAGTTTATGCCTGTAGGTCTGTATAAGATGAACCAAGCAGTGATCAGCGAGCCCCAAAGCTGCTCGTGGGACAGAGTTATATGCATTCTTTATTGTGGTGTAACAGTGGTCCAGTATATTACTGTCTCTGGTGTGACATGTGATGTGCTGTCTGTATTTTTCACGGGAGAGATTGGCTTTATTAAAGTCCCCGAGAATGATTAAAATAGAGTCCGGGTGTTGTTGTTCTGTGTCTGTGATCTGATCAGCGAGTTGTTGTAAAGCTGAGCTCACGTGTGCATGTGGAGGAATGTACACACTGACGAGAATCAATGAGCAAAACTCCCGCGGCGAATAGAACGGCTTACATTTAATGAAGAGCACTTCTAGATCTGAACTGCACATCTTCTTTAACACAGTTATATCTGTACACCACCCCTCATTGATGTAAAAGCATGTCCCGCCGCCGCGTGATTTCCCTGTTGATTCTGTGTCGCGATCTGCTCTGAACAGCTGAAAGCCCGGTAGACTCAACGCGCTGTCCGGAATGGCATCTTTCAGCCAGGTTTCCGTGAAACACAGAGCAGCAGAGTGTGAAAAATCCTTATTTGTCTGGTAGAGCAGAAGGAGTTCGTCCGTTTTTTGTTGGGTAGAGAGCGGAGGTTCGGCAGATGGATGCTTGGCAACGGCGTCCTGAATCCGCGCTGTCTGAGCTTCACGAGCGCGCCGGCTCGCTTCCCCCGTCTGCGTGTCCTGAAGCGTTTGATCAGCGCCACAGCTCCCCCGACAACAATGTCCAGAAAAATATCCGAATAGTCGAAAACCGGTGAAATATCGGGTGGTGTGTACTTCTGAATGTCCAGCAATTCGTCTCTGGTGAAACTGATTGCAGGGATATAACTAAAGACAGGACAAACTAACAAAAACATAAAAACAACTGCGGAGCACGCCACGGAGGCAGCCATCAGCGTCGGCGCCATCTTATAAATCCTAGTAGTAGTAGTAGTAGTATTTTTATTGTTATCATTATAATTATTGTTATTATTATTATCCTGGAAATGCTGACACAGTCTGTCAAAGAACCAAACACAATAAGGTAATCTAACAATAATGTTCATAATTGTACTATCTTAAGGAACCAGTGCCAACAACCTGAATTTCCAGCTGTACCTCCTTGAGGGCCTTTACAGATGGAACCAGGACCGTAAAGCTGCATCTCTGGAAGTCAGGATCCATCACTGCTTAGCTACTCAGGTGACCTCGTTCACTGTGTCAACAACTACAGTGTCAAGGTGCTTGGAAGGAAGCTTGTCCCCTCTTTTCAGCCACCTGCTGTTTACACTGGTAATTATGCCTGTCACATTTTCTTTTTTATCATACTGTGTCAGTGGACTTAAACCAGTTGCTCTGGATAATTTAGACTTACATGGTACTATAATAATTATTATTACTGTGTAATAATATTAATCATCATCATTACTGTATAATAATAATTAGAAAATGTATTTGTATAACACTTTTCAAAAACACATTTTCAAATCACAAAAAATACACAATGCAATCATGAAATAAACAGAGATGAAAGACAATGACAAAAATCTAAAGAATACATAAATGAATAAAAGCATAATTTAAAAGATAAGCTCTAATTAAAATCCATTTTATAAAACTGTTTTTAAAAGAGTATTATATTTTCCAGATTGGGCATGCTTGTCCCTGCTCTGCTGCTGCTTGTCCCTCTTCACTGCCATCACCCGTCACCCCTGCAGCAGCACCAACTGGCAAGTCTTTTGTGACATGTTGGATCAGTGGTGCTATTGTCTAGCTTGTAAATGTATTATTTTGATGTTTATTTCATTAGTATAATTTTTTATTATTTAATTTAACAGGTTGCAAATAAGCAGACCACTGCACCCTCTGGTCCAACAGCTGTCCCCACCAGCCTAGCCTCTGCTCCTCCTTACATTTCCATAGTCTCAGCCTCTCTTGCCACTACTCCAACTACCGGTCCCTTTGGGCCACATGCCATGACTCCTGTAGCACCACAGCAACAGCTGGTAGGTCTTTTGTGACATTTAAACAGTGTGAAAGATTTATTTTTATATATTCATATATTTGTCAGGCTGTGGATGAGCGTAATATCCCAGGGACGGACAGAGTGGACAGCCTGGCACAGTACTTGGTGGGACTGAGGAATGAAACTGGACAAACACTTAACTCCCAGCAGGCGAGTACCATTATAGCTCTGTGGCAGAACCTTCTACCATATGACCAGCAGCGTGTGGCATACTCTGCACGGCACCAGTCGCGTCTGTCAACAGGGCGCTTCAGGTGCTCTAAAAAGAAACCTGAATTTACACCAGGTGTGGAGAGCATGACACGTTGCGTCTTAGGATCTACAGGATCCCGTGGCCAGATTTCTGTCGTCTGGTAGAGTGCATTTTTGTAAAACTCTGTGACATCCATAAAAGTAGGGTAAATATGCACTGACTAGATGGACTCTAATTCTCAGAGGCCACAGCAAGATCAGACAGCTGGTCCTGGGTAATGGTGCAATCATGCAGAGCTCTACTCTGCAGGTGTTTAATGTTAATAAAATAACTCTTATTCAGTGGCACAACAAGCGACTGAAGAGGCAGGAATGTAATATTCTGCTGCAAGGGGTCAACTTGCCTGCCTCCATTCCTGTTGCTCCTGTACCTCTCCCACCAGTACAGGTACGCCCCACTGCTGCACCACCACGGCCTGGCCCTCAACATTACTACCACTTGCCTCGAAGTACAGCAGGACAAGCAGTGGACAAGAGGAAGACTGCAGCTCAGGCCCAACACACCCATTCTCTGCAGTCTGCCTGCCCAAGGTTGCCAGCTCAGAGGCAATTGTTCCCTCAGCAGACATCTCCACCTACCCCTGCCCCTTTGCCAACTGTTTCCAGCCCCAGCCATGCCAGTTGCCAAATTGTGTATGTGTTTTTGGCCCCACAAGTCAATGCATACAAACAGATTGCTCCTGCTTGCCCCCTTTCCTCCCTATCACCTGCCCGGATGCCTTACAATCGGAAAGTTGACAAAAATAAATGTAGTCAGTGCCAACAGCCCCGGAACAAAGAAAGTGGCCACAGCCAGTATTATGGGTACATATACTGTCCCCAAAATGCTGGTATTCCACTTGACTAGTGGATGGAGGAGATGCGGAAGAAGAGGGCAGATAAGAAATAGATTGGTTTGTCTTTGTCTCATACTGTCAAGGAATATCTGTCATCTGTCACCAGCTCTGTACTCCATATCCCAGAATTTTCCTCGGCTCACACCAGTTCCCATTCACAATCACCAATCTCACCAGATCTCACTCACCTGGATTCTGATCACCTGCACCTGCTGCCACCAATCAAGCCACCTTCAAAAGCACGCTACTTTCAGTCACTCACCGTCCTATCTACAGTTCACTACGCTACTCCTTACCTGACTCACTGAACCTGGGCGCCATCCTGATACCGTCCTGTCGCTGTGCCATCATCTTCAGCCCGATCCACAAAGGAACCCGTCATCACGTGAGCCCGATCCCTTCCATTCCATAGACCGTTGCTCTAACCCGTTTGCTCTCCATATATCTCTCCCTCTCCCAGCACCTGTTCAATAAATCTCTCAGTTTACTTTACCTCTCCGTCCCTGGTCTCCTTCTGTACTGTGACCCATACGGTGTAGATGTGTAGTGGAAATACTTCAGTCATGTTCTATTGGTTCGTTGATGTAACTGTTCAATATTCATCCCATATAACAGGTCTGGCATTTAAAAAAAAAAATCAACATAACAGAAATAACACTGTATATTACTGTTTTTTTGTGTGAGCCTTGCAAGGTGTGTCGATTTTGTTATTTGTATACTTTTTACCAGCTGACCAGAATCTTCTACTTTTATTACTTTTTGTATTTTATTTGTTTGTTTATTTATTTTATATATAATTCTTCAATTTCTTTGTATCTGTGATATGCTTACTGTGTGAGAGAGAGCGAGAGAAAGAGATAACTAAGATGTATGTTTTGTAATATATTTAACCAGCAAGGCCTTTATCTTTATTTATTTAACAGTCACTCAGAGAAAACAATTACAAACTTTCAAATCTAATTCCTTTCATTTTTAAATGATTAATGGAAGTATATAAAGTATTAATGAATTGGTTATTTTTTCTCAAGCAATATAAAACATATACATACAAACAATACACATTAATACTTTTTATACATTTTTGTCAAAACAAAACATACATGTGTAGGTGTCCGCTAGTGCAACTTATTGATAGAAATGTTTCATGCACTGCTATGTAAATTAAAGGGGTCATATGATGCGAGTTCAAGTTTTCCGTTCTCTTTGGAGTGTTTACAAGCTGATTGTGCATAGATAAGATCCCTGAAGTAGCAAAGACTAAAGTCTCAAAACCAAAGAGATATTCTTTATCAAAGTTAAGACTCTGCCACGCCCCCCTAAAACGGCTTGTTCTAACACGCCCCCACATATCTACCTCACTGTGTGGAAATATTTGCGTAATGCCGCCCAAATGTGCACGCAAAGAAAGAAGGCGTGGTTTCAGTAACCACGTTGAAGCAGCCATGTCAGGGAGATGCTGTCTTTATTTGGCCTTCCGAAAGTAGATGCATTTAGGAATCTTTCAAATGACTTACAACAGAACAGCAATGCATTTTATGGACGACCGTTTC
Organism: Sinocyclocheilus anophthalmus; assembly: GCA_018155175.1. Classification (NCBI taxonomy): domain Eukaryota; kingdom Metazoa; phylum Chordata; class Actinopteri; order Cypriniformes; family Cyprinidae; genus Sinocyclocheilus; species Sinocyclocheilus anophthalmus. The sequence continues at coordinate 33,599 of JADLZN010000103.1, forward strand.
GTGAACCTAGGAGAGGAGGTAATTCTGACTTTGCTATGACAATCTGGCAGCTACTGTTTTGTTATTAGTTTAAATATTTGCTATTGACTGTTTCACACGATGCGGAGTTTTGCGCATCGTGTGTGTGTATGTGCGAGCGAGAGAGAGAGAGAGAGCGAGAGAGACACATCACAGTGGAGTCAGCTGTCTTAATCGTGGCTTGTGTATTGCAAACACATATTCATCACTGTGTCTGTCACGAGACTCTGTTCCTTTTTCGGGCTCTGTCTTTACATTTATTTTGAAAGATGAAGCTCGTGATTATGGTAAGGGGTGTTACATTTCCGACGAATGCTTGCGGTGTTCGGCCAATCACAATACACTGAGTCAGCCCCCCCTTGGGGGTGCCCCCAAACATGTCCGAAGCCCTCACAGCTGCGCTTTGTCGGAAGGAGGGACCTTTGTCAAAACAGAAAGTGTTTGCGAGCGGCGGGCATAGAGGACTTACAATCGGTACCTTATTTGAAAAATTTTGTTGTTTGAACCTTAAAGCATTCACAATTCTGTTACCAAATAAAATTAAAAAAGGATCATATGACCCCTTTAAGCTAATTATTATCTATATCATTGTTACATAAGTATGTTCACTTATGTACAATAAGTACATATATTTGACTGTATGACATTCGTAATAAGCCTTTGTCCTATTTGTATCAATTAATAAGTGATTAATTAAATGATTCGTAATATTTCAGTTAGAGTTTTTGGTTATAGATGCCTGCTCCAGTCGGGGATTGTATCGGCAAACTTTGGATCCAAAGTGCCCCATGCAATATTACAGCAAAGTGTTATCTATGGACATATTTCTCAAACTAATAATGTAATACATGTGTCCTGTAGCTTCTGACGGGCAGCAGAGTCAATATTAACTCCCATTTCACTTCATTTTTTCCTCTTTCCCACCATTATACAGGACTGTAGGTAGGAGTGTTGGCAATCCTTAGGTCTCTGGTTCAACTCCAGCTTGAAGGAGGTCTATTTTCAAATGCCCACATTTTTTCTTGTTTGGCTGGGTTTCTCACAGCTGCAAGCAGAGCCTCACTTCACAATCCACCATTGGAAGGCAAGGAGCATTCCCTGACCAGGAATCAAACCCAGGCCATGTCGGTGAGAACACCGAATCCTAACCACTAGACCAACAGGGAAAAGTGGTTTGGTTGTACTCCTGATAGTAGCATGAGAATAATTAGACAGCAATTCTGGCCTTTGTCACATCGAAAACCAACAAGTCTGGTGCAATCGCGCAATGGATAACGTGTCTGACTACGGTTCAGAAGTGAACTAAATGAAACTGAATGAGCGAATAATCCACAATTTATCCGATTAATAATGTGTCTCAATTTCATTGTTAATCTCACAACTTGTCAGTTTTGTACCTTGACAGACCGACGATAGGCTGTTTTTCCTCTAGAGAACGGTTACCATGCGTGTTTTTGAATGCATGAAGTGGGTATTTTCTCCTGGACAAGACTTTATTTACCAGTTTGAGGTATCTGTTCAGCAATCACAGGAATCTGCCAAAAAACTGAACCCCTTGGGTGAGTCAAACAACAGATCCCTTGAATGCATGCATCATGATTTAATTCAGTAATCGATCCCTTCGGATAATTCTTGTTTTGCTAAATTATTCTCACATTGTTAAAGTCACACACCAAAACCCATAGGCCACTACAAAACCCTGCCCCCACTCTGGCCACACGTATGGAAAGTGGCCCACAGAAGTCTGTGGCCGGTTCAAGGCATAGCAGTTGCGGCCAGTTCATGGCAGTCCCCCTATGGTCTAGCAGTTAGGCTTCCTGATTTTCACCCAAGTGGCCTGTGTTCGACTCCCGGTATGGGAAGGTGGGCTACTTTTTACTTCCCTCCTCAAAAAGCCAGCACGTCTTCCTGCACCAGAAGTGATTTTTGGCCAGCAGTAGAGCTACAGAACCCGAATAGGTTGAGGTTCTGTCTTAATCCCAGTGCCTTCAATAGCTCAGCTGGTAGAGTGGCGGACTGTAGGTAGGAGTGTTGCTTTGTTTTGTATTTATATATTTTTCTTTTGTTTATGAGTCAACTGAATCTAGTGTCAATCAATGTGAGAGGATTGTCAACTAGGACTAAATTTGAAAATGTAATTTATTTAACAAAGAAGAGTGATATAATATGTATACAAGAGACTGGATGGAATGAAGACATTGTTAATGGCTTTAAGAAAATATGGGATGGAGAAATTATTTACAATAATGACCCAAATAGGAAAAAAGGAGTAGCAATTTTAATTAGAAAAGGAGCGACAGAAAATGCAACAGAAATGTTCACAGATAATATAGGAAGATTATTGGTAATTAAAGTCAAAAACAAAGAAGAAGAATTTAGGATATGTACTATTCATGCACCAAATGAATGTTTAGAAAGAGTCACCTTTTTTAAAGAATTATGTGTTTTAATGGATGGTTATACAAATGTGATTATAATTGGGGATTTTAATACTATTTTGGAAAGAATTGATGTTGATGATTATATGGTATATAGAGCAGATGTGGGGAGAACTGAATTAAAGAAAATTATGAAAAAACATACATTTTTAAACATATGGAGGGAAAGAAATAGAGTAAAAAGAGAATATTCCAGAAGGCAAATTGTGAACACAGTCTTAAAGCAAAGTAGACTTGATTTGGTTTTATGTAACAGACAGTTAGAACTGTTAATCTCAAAAGTATTTTATAAAAAGTTCAGTGAAAGTGATCATTTTTTAAATGTAATCAGTGATTTTAGTGGAGTTGAGAGAGGTCCAGGGGTATGGGTTTTCAAAGCAGAGCTTTTAAAAAACGAGTCTTACAAAATGGAAATAGAAAATGTTATAACAAATAGTATAAACAATATCCTACATGAAGAAGCAAAAAGCGTATGGTGGGATAACTTGAAAAAAGCTATTAAAAAATATCAATTGTATATTCAAAAAGAATGCAAAAGGCAAAGAAAAGTAAAGAAAGATTTTTAAATCAGGAATGGGAAGAAGAAATTAAAAAGGTGAAAAAGATGGATGTGACGAGAATAGTGTTTTTAGAAGAAGAATTTAGGAAAGTAGAGGAGGAAAAGTGCAGGGGAGCTAAAATAAGAAGGGGGAGAAAGAAGTACGAAATTATTTTATGACTTGGAGAAAACAAGAAAACAAGCAGAACTGATCAAAAGTATATTAAAAGATGGGAAAGTTGTGAAGGAAAAACAATGTATTTTGAATGAAGTGAAGGATTTTTATACTATTTTATTTTTAAAAAAATGTATAAATGTGAAAGATGAAGAGTTTTTATTGAATCAAATTCAAATGCAAGTAAATTAAGAAGATAAAAGAATGTGTGATAAGGATATACATGAAGAGGAAATTGAAGAGGCTAAAGACCAGTTGAATAATGGGAAAAGTCCAGGCCTAGATGGCTTAACATCTGAGTTTTATAAGGTTTTTAAAAATGTTTTAACACCTATTCTGCACAATTTATTTGCTGAAATTTTTAAGCAGAAAAAATTGAGTGAAAGCATGAAGAAAGGAATAATAAAAATCATCTATAAGAATAAAGGGGATAAAGAAGATCTTAAAAATTACAGACTGTTGAGTATGCTAAATACTGACTATAAGATTTTGGCTAAGATCTTGGCAAATAGACTGAAAAAAGTGATTTCAAATATTATAACAACAAATCAGGCATATGGTGTCTTAAATAGAGATATATCAGACATAGTAAAAAATATTAGAGACCTAATGTGGTATATGAAAGAAAAAGGTGAAGGAGGATATTTAATTAGCATAGATTTGGAAAAAGCTTTCGACAGAGTAGAGCATAAATATTTTTGACTTAATTGAAAAATTTGGGTTTGGGAGGAATTTTATAATATGCATGAAATGTTTCTATACTGACATTTTAAGTTGTGTTAAAGTAAATGGGTTTTTAACTGATTATATTGAGATTTCAAGGTCTATAAGGCAGGGATGCCCATTATCGGCATTACTTTATACTTTAGTTGCTGAACCGTTAGGAATAGCAATAAATAAAGAAAAACAGATAAAAGGAATTTCAGTGGAAAATAATGAAATGCAGCAAAAAATATTTCAATATGCAGATGACACGACTTTTTTTTTTTAAGATTTAAAGAGTATTGAAAAAGCAATATTAATATTTGAAAAATATTGTGGAGGAACAGGAGCTAAAGTCAATAAAGAAAAGACTGAATATATGAGGATAGGGAAGGTAGATACTTTAGAAAGAAAATGGGAATTTAAAGAGCAGAGGAATTAATTAAAGATTTTAGGGGTTACACTTGGGAAAGATGAAATGAAAACCAGAGACCTGATTTATTATTTTAGTTATAGGTAAAATGGAAAAAGACTAATCTTTTGGAAACAAAGATAATTGTTTTTAAAAGGAAAAGTATTGGTTTTAAATTCTTTATTTCTGTCTAAGATGTGGTATATTTTAAGTGTGGTTAGTCTGCCAGCATGGGCATACAAAAGAATAAAATCGGATATTTTAAAGTTTTTATGGGATGATAAACCTGCAAAAATAGCATATGACACAATAATTGGGAAGGTGGAAAAGTGAGGTTTGAGACTCATAGATCCAATGGTAAGAATGAAGAGTATAAGAATAAACATGATAAAAAAAGTTTTTGAATGATGATGATGATGGTATGGAAAAACAAATGAGTTTTCTGAAAAAAGGAATTGTATAAATAAGTGTGGAAAATGGGGATTATTTTTGTGGATGAATTTTAAAGATAATATGCTTGAGAAGATACCTGAATTTTATAAAGAAGTCTTAAGAGCATAGAACATTTTTAAAGAGAATGTTTACGTGGAGTTTAAGGAAGAGATCAACTATTGAAACAGACCCTTTTCTTAAACAAATTAATTACAAGAAATATAAATATATTTTTGTATAAGAATTGGTATTATGCAGGACTAAGACAATTAAAAGACATTTTATATGAGGTAAAACCAGGATTTTTACCTATACATGCAATTATAGACACATTAGAGGAGAATGAATATATTGAAAACAGACAGTTGATTAAGGAACAATACATACAATTAAAAGAAGCTGTGCCACAACAATGGATTAAAAGCATTGAAGATAAAGAAAGGGGAAATGAGAAACCTGAAATATTTTTTAAAAGAAATGATTAACAGATTCCTTTCAATGGCTTTGTTCTTAAAATGTTTTATGTTTGTATATGTGATCTTGTATTTTTAAGACCAAAAGTAATTGATTTTTGGGAAAGCTTTTTTTTGTGATCTAGGTGTAACAAAGATTTGGAAAAAATGGAAGATGGAAATTTAAAAGTCACATATTGGATAATTTTGATTTCTTGTTGAGACACAATGTTTTAATGACTGAAATGAAATTGGCAAAAAATGGCACAAGAAGCAAAATGTAAATGATGTAAGGAAAAAGATGAAGGAGTGTTACATTTGTTTTTAAAATGTAAAAAATTAGAAAAGTTTATGAAGATGTTAAGGACAATTGTGGTGGATTTTTTAAGTCATCAGAATGATTGGTTAGAGGAATGGGAAACATTGTTTTTATTTGGCTTTAATGGAAAAGAAAAAAATGTTTATGCTTTAAATTTATGGTTAACAGTAGCAAGATATACGATTTGGAGACGAAGGAATATAATTAAATTGATGAAAAAATAACTGTTATTGTGTAGCTTATTTAAACAGTATTTGACTGCAGTGATAGAGGACATATATGATGATTTTAATATGAATGGACAAATGGATGTATTTAACAAATATATTGTAGAAAATAACCCATACATTGTAAAAACATGGTCTGGTTTTAATGTAATTTTGCCTGAAATGTTCTAACTTTTTTTGTTTTGTTTTGTGAATATACTTCAAATGTAAGGATGTGAATGTATGAAATTTGTGTAATTTTAATAAAATAAAAAAAGTGCATGCTTCGCATGTATGAGGTCCTGGGTTCAATCCCCAGCATCTCCACAGACTGTTAAAATAAAAAAAATTTAAAAAAGTGGAGGACTGTAGGTAGGAGTGTTGGCAATCCTTAGGTCGCTGGTTCGACTCCGGCTTGAAGGAGGTTTATTTTCAAGTGTAGGCCTACACCTTTTTTTTGGTTTGGCTGGGTTTCTCGCAGCAGCAAGCAGAGGTTCACTCCACAGTCCACCGTTGGAAGGCAAAAGAGCCTGGACCGCGGCGAAGAGTGCACCGAATCCTAACCACTAGACCACCAGGGAAGGACTGGTGAGCTGGTGGGCTTGTGGGTTGCAATCCTGATAACAGCATGAGAATAAGCAGACTGTAATTCTGGCCTCTGTCATGTCAAAAACCAACAAGTCTGGTGCAATCGAGAGATACTTTTGTCAGTAGGCCAGTGGCGCAATGGGTAACGCATCTAACTACAGATCAGAAGAGTCTAGGTTCGTCTCCTGGCTGGCTCGCTCTGTGTTTCCTTTTCTCAGGCTGTTTTTGTAATTGTTTTTTTTTTTCCCGAAAAGTCCAGAAGAAAAGGCAAATCTCCAAGCATGCGTCTTTTATTCCACAAAAGCCGTATGTTGCACACCCTTTCCAATGTCTATGGGAGACACGCACATGCTTTGTTGGGAAGATTAACGCCATATCAATGAACGAAGAGGGAAAAGAGGCCCACGGGGGGCCGGGGGGGGGGCAAGGGGGCAGCGCGACAAGCTCGCGTTAACGTGGAAATAAACTAGACTGGCAGTAATTTGATTCTTGAACTTCATGGCTATGAGCTTGTTTGAGGGGGTGAGACAACTTCCAGTCACGGTACTCGGTAAACGGGGGGTGCTTGTTTGGGAGGGTGGGGGGGGGGTCTGGGAGGAGTATACATATACTAGGGGATTTGAAGGGGTTTAAGGGGGGGCAGGCATGTGGTTTTGATTTCAGTAAGGGAACGAAAAGGCCTTGGCGGGGGGGATTTTGTAGCCTTATTCCTACGCTGCCCACGGGGCACCATGGACAGGGGGGAGTTGAAACTCAGTTATCTCGGAATAAGAGAATCATCTAGTAGTAGATAATAAGTATTATATTGCAGAATGAAGGTCTTTGGGGGATGTTTTCCTGGGGGACTGGATGTTTTATTCCTGATTAAAATGCAAAAATGTATAAGTGTAAACAAATGTTTTAATAAAGATATGGCATATTTAAATATTTTGTGTTATTTGATAAACACCAAAGTGATAAAAAATATCTGAATGGCTGTTTGAAAACATGTAAATATTGTCTGACTTCCTTTGTCCTCCGTGACAAACAAGCAGGTGTCAGGAGTTGCGCAGCGCTGCTGCTGTGTGTATGTGTAGAGGGGTAACTATGGTAACGGCTGTATTTTTGCTGTTCCTAATGCGCCTCATGCTGTCAGAGAGTGAACTGTATATTTATTCTGCCGTTCTGCTGCTTTGTTCAGATCAATGAGAAAATATGACCGAACTTTCTTGCAGCAAACACGCAGTGCTGTAACTGGTCGATAGAAATAAGCTCATGTGCATTCTAAAAATCTAAGCCATTCGGATAATAAGATATCTAGAATTATTCACGTAGTGAATAAGACAACAATACCATTCATATTCATTACTGTTGTTACATTTACAGCATGTCTTCAAATCGCTCGCACCACGATGCAAATTTCAAAAATACATTTTCAAAAATCACTTACCCTTATCTGGCTCACTTTCTTTTCTCTTTTCCCACTTCTCTGCAGTCCGCACCAGTTTTATAGTGCCGCCTCTTCCTTTTCAAACATTAAAACGCGTGACTGAAACTTTATCAAAGTTATTATTACCGAGCATTAGGCTACTGGCTGAACCCAGGTATTACTTTACTCTGGCATTACATGGCTTGCCCACCCACATCCCTCTCTGATCCCGATATAAATTATATTACTATAGTTAAACATCTTATGAACTTATGTGATTTATTTGGTAAAAGACTTAATGAAATATAATCATGTATGGGTAACCGAGAAATTATAGCTACAATTAGCTTCGAGATACACATGACAATCAATACAACACTTTTCCTTAAAAGTCCAAAAAACCCACTCACCATTGATTGTTGTAATAACGTCTTACCCAATCCCATTAGATTGGTACTGATAGAGCAGAAATATTGTCAGTAACATTTTAGAAGAATTTTATGGGGAAGATACAAAATTACAACTTCTGTATTACGTGGAAGGTAGTGTAACTATTACCTTAATTAACTTGTTTCACTGGAGAATGTAGTAATAAGTAAAGTAATAATATTACTTTTGAAAGGAGTAACTAGTAACGAGTAATAAATTACCAATGTAACTAACCCCTCATGGAATGCCAGGAGAAAACAAGGCAGATCCAAGTGCAGTAGTTTATTAAGTAACAAATTAACAGAACAGAACAAAAACGTGGCAAAAGGTAATCCAAAACACAGGGAACAGAAAACACGATGTAACCTCGAACAATACTGCAGCAAAGACAGACAGAGTGAGTATGGTATATGTAGTGATGGGATGATGAGTAAATGTCTAACAGGTGATCATGATCAGAACAGACTGACAGGCAAGGGACTGTGGGAAATGGAGTTCAACACATGTAACACAGAAACGGGAGAGCGCTGTCAAGTGGCCAGTCCAGGGCACCACAACCAGACACTGTGACATTACCCCCCCTCTATGGAGTGGATACCAGACGCTCCACCAGAACACACAAAAGTTCAGGAGGGAGGCGGACCAGGGGGAGGGACGGCGGGCCAAGGGTGAAAGGCCAAGGCGGGGCTGGCAGAATGAACCAGCAAGGACTCAACCACACAGGAACCCCAGCAGATAGTCAGGACGGAGCCGGAGGAATGAGCCAGTGAGGCTCCTGCCAAACAGGAAGCCAGGCGGGCAACCAGAGTAGAGTCGGAATCCTGCCAGGCAACACTGGTGGGACAGAAAACCCTCTCAGCGACTGTAAAGGAAAACTGTAAACAAGAGCAAAGAAAGTTTAGTACCAGCCTCGACGGCTGCAACAGGACAGGTCGATTGCTCCGCAATGAGCTCTGTGAGCTCCCAGACTGGAGCGGGCTCTGGAGTGGACCCTGTGGGCTCTGGAGTGGACTCTGTGAGCTCCCGGACTGGAGCGGGCTCTGGAGTGGACTCTGTGAGCTCCCGAGCTGGAGCGGGCTCTGGAGTGGACTCTGTGAGCTCCCGGACTTGAGCGGGCTCTGGAGTGGACCCTGTGGGCTCCCGGATTGGAGTGAGTTCCTTAATGAGCTCTGTGGGTTCCTGGACTGGAGCAGGCTCTGGAGTGGACTCTGTGAACTTCCGGACTGGAGCGGGCTCTGGAGTGGGCTCCGTGAGCTCCCGGACTGGAGCGGGCTCTGGAATGAGCTCTGTGAGCTCCCGGACTGGAGCGGGCTCTGGAGGTGGGCTCCGTATCTCCCGGACTGGATCGTTCTCTGGAATAGTCTCATTTGAGCTCCCGGACTGAGCAGAAGCTCTGGAATGAGCTCTGTGAGCTCCGTACTGGAGATTCCTCTGGAAAGCTCTTTGTCTTCCCATTACTGGAGTCGGGGCTCTGGAGTAGGCCCCTGTGGGTCTGAAGTGACTCTTTGAGCTCCCGTACATGGAGCGGGCTCTTGGATGTGGGCCTCCGTGAGCTCCCTGACTGTAGCTGTCTCTTGAATAGCTTCTGTGAGCTCCCGGACTGGAGGCAGCTCTGGCATAGCTCTGTAGCTTCCCGGAACTGGAGCGGCTCTTGGAGTGGGCTCTGTGTGCTCCCGGACTGGAGCGGGCTCTGGAGTGAACTCTGTGGGCTCCCAGATTGGAGCGGGCTCTGGAGTGGACCCTGTGGGCTCTGGAGTGGGCTCTGTGAGCTCCCGGACTGGAGCGGGCTCTGGAGTGGGCTCTGTGAGCTCCCGAACTGGAGCGTGCTCTGGATTTGACTCTGTGATCTTCCGTTCCTGGAGCGGGCTCTGTAATTAGCTCTGTTATCTCCCTGACTTTAGCGTGCTCTTGGCTTTTCCTCTGATGGCTCTCGGAATTGAGTGAGTTCCTAATGAGCTCTGTGCTCCTCCCGACTGTAGCAGGGCTCTGTATTTGACTCTGTGAACTTTCCGGAACTGGATCGGGCTGCTGGAGTTGTCTCCGGACTCCCGGACTGGATAGTCTCCTTTGATGAGCTCTGTGGCTCCACCAAGAACTGGAGCTTGCTCTGGATTGGACCCTGTGGGCTCTGGAGCGGGTTCTGTGGGCTCCCGGACTGGAGCGGGCACTGGCGTTGACCCTGTGGGCTCTGGAGTGGACTCTGTGAGCCCCCGGACTGGAGCGGGCTCTGGAGTGGACTCTGTGAGCTGCCGGGCTGGAGCGGGCACTGGAGTGGACTCTGTGAGCTCGTGAGCTCCCGGACTGGAGCTGTCTCTGTGTCTCACCGGACTGGAGCGGCGGGCCTCTGGATTGACTCCGGAGCTCCCGGACTGAGCGGGGGCTCTGGAATGATCTCTGTGGATCTCCAAAACTGGAGCGGGCTCTGGAATGACTCTTTGAGCTCCCTGGACTGGAGTGGGCTCTGGAGGGACTCGAGGGCTCCGGATTGGAGTGAGTTTCCTTAATGAGCTTCTGTGGGCTCCCGACTGAAGCGGGCTCATGGAGGGGAGGTGGGCCTCCTGTCCTCCTCCTCGCCCTCCCCGCGCCGCTTGCGGGTGTGGAGTCTGCAGGGTACGAGGTGGGTAAAATCCCTAGCGGAGGTTTCTGATTGGCAAAATGAAAAATAACAAATAATCCAAAACAGAACGAAAACTAGGCAAAAGGTAAATTCAAAACAGGGAACAGAAAACACGATGTAACCTCAAACAATACTGCAGCCAAGACAGACAGAGTGAGCATGGTATAAATAGTGAAGGGATAATGAGTAAATTACTAACAGGTGATCATGATCAGAACAGAACGACAAGGCAAGGGAAACAGAGTTCAAAACATGTAACAAAGAAACAGGAAGAGCGCCCTCAAGTGGCCAGTCCAGGGCACCACAACCAGACACTGTGACACCTGCACAGCGCTTACTAGCTGTGTACAAAAGGACTGGTTGTCTTTAAAGCTGCAGTCCGTAACTTTTTTTTGTGTTCAAAATGTATATAATAAGCGAGTACACATTAATCCATTTTCCAAACCGTGTTTTTGACTTATCCTGAATCACTACGGTACACCTAATAAGTTTTTATATTTACTATTTCAGACTGGTACTGGTGGAACCACTGCGGAGAAGACCAGTACCTGCGTGATTCGTCATAGACGAGTAAGGAAAAGTTACGGACTGCAGCTTTAAGTTCTGTATGATTCTGACCAATCAGACTGTTCAGCGTGGCAGCAATGGAGGTGGAGCTAGATCGCAGTTAGAGAGTAGACGCAGCATGTGACAAGACGGATACTTCAACAGCGTATTATAATTCATTCATTGGTACTTTAAAGACATTGAATTCGAAATTATATTGGGTTACAGTGTGCTTACTTGTGAAGTAAGTAATAATGTCTGTATTTTCTGCTTATGTTAAGTGATCAGCTGTTATTCTCGTGCCGATTAAGTAGTAGCTGATTAGCATAGCACCGCCTGTATTACCTGCTCGATTCGGTACATTCGCAAGTACATCTGTGATACTGTTTGTTGTGAGATGCTTATATGTATATGTTATACAGTGTGTTATTATTACAAATCCTCGCTATTATTGTGCACCACACATTATGTGAAGGTGCTTGTTTGTATGTAACAATCATCCACTTAGCACATGTCCAGGCATGTTAAGCTGCTATCATGCAGCATTCACGTGCTGATAGCTGTTATATTTATATTGTTAAATATATATATTTAAATATTTATGTCCTCCTCAACACAGACTTGTTTGCTCATGTCGAGAGACTACGGCAGATGGATGTGATTCCCTACCGCAGTGAAAAGGTAGCGACACGATCCAAACTAGATCAAGAAGCTATCAGAATCATGCAGGAGAAGACTGTGCGAGTGGAAATAGAAGGTATAATGCAATATGTCAAACCGCTTCTTCGTATGCATCTTATGCCACATTTGACTATGCCCAAGGAAGCTGTTCTCCCTCAACTTAGGAGTGTCGAAAGAAGACTGCTTAAGAACCCAAAGCAGGCGTCTGCCTACCAGGCCGTGATCACTAGACTGAAGGAAGCAGGTTATGTGGCCAAGCTGGAAGTGAAAGAGGTGGAGAGCTCTGCAGAGTCTTGGTACATCTCCCACCATATGGTGCAGCACAATAACAAGAACTGGTTTGTCTACAACTACTCCTTTCAGTTTGAAGGCCCCAGCCTTAATGAGTTCCTCCTTCCAGGACCCACGCTAGGGCCATCACTACTAGCAGTCATGCTCCACTTTCGAGAGCACCCTGTTGCCATAAGCAGCAATATTCTCGGTATGTTTCACCAGGCGATGATCCTCCCCAGTGACATGCCCTTGCTCTAATTTCTGTGGCGAGACTTGATGCCTGAGCGACCCCCCCAACATGTACCAGTTGCAGGTGCTCCCCTTTGGCACCACGTGCAGTCCTTGCTGTGCCACGTATGCCCTGCAGAGACACATCATAGATCACAGTCAGCCGGGAGACCAATTCAGAGAGGTAATTGAAAGATGATTTTACGTCGACAATTGCCTGCACATTCTTCCCTCCTCCCGAGAAGCCAGAGACCTAGTGGATCGACTTTGTGCACTTCTAGCCACTGGAGGCTGCAAGCTTCAACAATGGGCCAACAATTGTCCGTCTGTGATTACTCACCTCCCCATTGAATCCAGATCCAGTACCTGCAACCTCTGGCTCAGTGAAGACCAACAAGACATCCACGAGTCTACGCTTGGACTGCAGTGGCATTGTCAGTCTGACACTCTGCGGTACAAGCATCGAGCCAAACACTCTTCCCTGGTGATGATGACATTTACAGAGTACTAGCAAGCCAATATGACCCTCGTGGCTATATTATCCCTTACACAACCCGGGATACTGAGTACAGATACTGGTACAGCGCCTGTTTGACAAGAAGCGCGACTGGGACGACCCACAGTTGCCTAAGGAACTGCTTACATCATGGCATAAGTGGAAGAAGGAGCTGAGTGGACTAGAGCAGATATCGCTGCCCAGGTGCTACTCTCTATCACAGAAAGATCACCCATCCTGTAGATATGACATTCACGTCTTCTGTGAAACATCGGAGCAGACGTACAGGTTGGTGGCCTACCTGCGGATAGAGCACAAAGTGGGTCAAATCAAAGTTGCCTTCGTCGCTGCTAGGTCACGCGTTGCCCCCCCCCCGCAAGCAACAATCCATACCACGCCTAGAGTTATGTGCCGCTCTCAATGGAGCGCAGTTTTTTTTATTAGTTTTTTTTTATTGTTATTGTTTTATATTTTTTTTTTTTTTTTTTTTTTCGATCCCAGCTCCTGACCACAGAGCTTACAATTTCAACTCGCTCCACTACGCTCTTGTCTGACTCCACCACTGTGCTCACGTGGTTGATATCCAGCTCATGCCAATTTGGGGGAACAAGGGTAGCGGAGATCCAGTAGATGACAGCGTCGGCCATCTGGCGCTACATCAGATCTTCAGACAACACAGCAGATGACATCACTCGAGGCAAGCCTCTTCGAGATCTTTCCAAAGGAAGCCGTTGGAGTCAGGGACCAGCATTTCTTAAGCTTCCCCCAGATAATTGGCCTGAACAGTGTAGCGAATTTAGCTCACAACAGGAAATATGAATAATTAACCATAACTAGTTATAATTAACTATTCATATTTTAGATCCGCTGTAGATAGTTAGCTGACCACTCAGGGTCAACTGTCTTTTCAATTCTAAGAACGTTAATTTCCTGGTTAAGGGAAATTACTTTCTTACTGTACAATTCTACAAATGTTTGTAGCGTAAATCTGCATGATTAGTGACTCCGGTTATGAGCAAACAATGAACACGTCAAGTGTGATACAAGTAAGGTTTTATTAACTACATAAACACTTAAACTAGTCTAACATACTGCATAAACACATAAACTGGTCTAACATACACATACACACACACACACACACATACAGTTGGTATAGGAAAGGGTTAAAGTTTAACTCAGTACAGAAAGAGACATAAGGAATGACATTTATGGAACCATTTTTCATATTCAGCAGATCTAAAACCTGAGTGAAAACGTCAGATTCTTAGTTCAAACCACCTTCGTAAAAAGGAGTAACTGATACTTAAAGTATCAATTAATAAGACTAAGTCTGAAACTGTCGATTCTGTCTGAACAGATCCTGATGCATCTTAAGGCCCCAAGATCTTTCTGACGTGGGGTTTGATGAAAAGAACCATTTGCGTCAGAGGAACTTTGAAGAATGGAAAGTCAAGTCCGAAGGCCTGGCCCCATCTTTGTTATCCTCTAGCGTTTTCTCACATCTTCATCTGTCTCTTACCGAACCACCACTGGGGCGGTTCGCTGGAGTGTGGCCTTTCAGTCTGAGGAAATCCCGCTGCCTTCAATGGGCTGGTCCATGAAGATATGAAATTTTCCTAGCGTGTAGGTGGCAATGTGCTTGAGGGTTTACCGCCCCTTTGTTCCTAAGCATGGTAATTGCAAATGGACTTACATTCGAAATTAGCTAACGATTCTCAGGGCCCTAATATATATTTCCTATGTACCAACATATAATATACACCCTTGTTTCGATCATAAGAAGGCAAATTCATAGATACTAACCAAGGTAAGATTACATATAGTGAAAAGGGATGATCATGAATGGTCCCTCACAAGCATACTCAAAAGTTAAAAATATCAAAGACCAAATACAACACTGCAATAATATACACAATGGCCTGAAGAATATGGGTGTTCATTCAAAGAAGGTTTTCCTATGAATTAATTATTAGAAAAGTCCATTTCTACTCTGCCTTTGTGCTGGGACATGCAGGGATTTCCCTGCTTTACATTCTTTTGGCCAATAAACCCAGTGACATCAGCGTTGGTTGCCATGCAACAAAAGGGGCCTGTTTCGGCCTCCTGGGGTGTTACGCATTCAGGGGGGAAGGGTCCATGGGTCCTCATATGGCTTGTTAACAGAGGTTACAGAGTATTTGTCATATAAAAACAAAATATATATTGTGTGTTTGATTGGTCCAGACGCTACAACAGCCTCCATTATCGCTTGAAGAGCCAAGCTGCAAAATGAGACCGTCATCCTTCTTTGGGTTAGTGACCACAACTACACCCTCAGTTAAGCTGCAGAACTACAACACGCTGGCAGAGTGCCCGAATGCCTATGGACAGAAGCTTCACGGGGCGGCCTACACCTCCAGTGCTGACCTCTAAAGGGACATTCAACGTTTAGTCCTCCGTCAAGCTCAAGCCGAGTCCTTCCCGACAAGCTGAGACTTCTGAAGTCTCGAAAACCAGTATTGTCTATAAGACTGGTCACACTCTCCCCGGAGCTTGACGCTGCTACTGGACTGATTCGAGTAGGAGGCTGTCTACGCCACTGTGAGGTACTGGAAGTGCATGCTGTACATCCAGCTGTCCTCAACCCTCGACATCCAATCACAGCATTAATCATAAATGACTATGATGAGAGGCTGCATCATCCCGGTACAGAGCGGTTGTTTGCAGAAATCAGAAGGACGTACTAAATACTAAGAGGTTGTGAAGCTGTCCGTCGTCACCTGTGCCAGTGTTAAGACTGTAAGAAATGGAGAGGCCGACCAGAAGTCCCTCTCATGGCTAACCTGCCCCTCACCAGACAGAGATACTTCCGTCCGGCTTTCTACTCGAACGGCATGGACTGCTTCGGCCCCTTCCTCATAAAGATACTTCTTGCATTTTTTTTACAAGTTTCAACTTATAATACAAAAATAAATCAATATACAGAAATTACTTCATTTACAAACAACTTAAATTAGAAAAGTAATGTAGCCTACAGAACAACTTAATTCATTTCATTTTTAAGTTTCCCAGCAGCCCCATTTTCTCCAAAACTGAAAAAAAGTCTCATGAAAAATATTAAGACAGGGCTGCAATCCTAAGTTTATTTTATTTTAATTTTGTAGTGCTCTCATGCAAGATATGTCCACAAATGTTTTAAGTAAACTTGATGATCCAGAAATATTCAGCCCTCAATTTAATAAATACAACAACTTTTGCCTCAGACCACCTAACAAATTAATCTGTTCAGTGGTATTGTTAAAATTCAAATTTTTTTAAAGAAAGATCCCTGACTTTTAAAACTTGTTTTGCTAGTTATTTAAGTAAATTAAAACACAATACTTACATTGAAAAGTGTATTTGTCGGCTGCCACAGAACTATCACCCACTATTTTGTTTGAATAAAAATCCCGTTGTCACCGGCACGCTATGAATTCTGGGATAGGGTAGGCCGCGAAGGATCCATCTGTTGTATCCTTCATTTGCCTGCAAAATGGAGGGCGCATTTCGAATTGCGGCAGCCTTCGTTGTGCCGCAGTGACGCAATTACCCTTCGAATGCAGCCTTCGTAGGACGCAGCCTTTGAATTGGGACACAGCTACTGTAAGCTATAGCTTAACTAACTCAGTTATTATTTTCTTTATGTTAATATTTAAAATGATTTAAATTACTACCAACGTCTTACAACTAATTTAACAATTTAATTAACTAAACATTTAATAATTTTGTTATTTATAATGAATTTCTTTGCAATTTACCGGCAGGCCCGATTTCTATTTGAACACAAACTCAGGTGTTTGGAGCAGTAGGTTAAACCAGTCCTAGCACCTCTAATTGGCATTGCATTAGAAAAAAACAAGAGGTATGTCTGTGACTGAGTAGGTACATTGCTCAATGCTGCAAAACACATATATATATATACATATATATACAGTGGGTACGGAAAGGAAGGCAGACCACCTTAAAATTTCCAAGTCTTTGTTATATTGCAGCCATTTGCTACAATCATTTAAGTTAAATTTTTTTCCTCAATGTACACACAGCAACCCATATTGACAGAAAAACACAGAATTGTTGGCATTTTTGCAGATTTATTAAAAAAGAAAAACTGAAATATCACATGGTCCTAGGTATTCAGACCCTTTGCTCAGTATTTACTAAAAGCACCCTTTTGATCTAATACAGCCAAGAGTCTTTTTGGGAAAGATGCAACAAGTTTCACACCTGGATTTGGGGATCCTCTGCCATTCATCCTTGCAGATCCTCTCCAGTTCAGTCAGTGGTTGGTAAACGTTGGTGGACAGCCATTTTTTGGTCTCTCCAGAGATGCTCAATTGGGTTAAGTCAGGGCTCTGGCTGGGCCATAAAAGAACAGTCACAGAGTTGTTGTGAAAACACTCCTTCGTTATTTTAGCTGTCTGCTTAAGGTCATTGTCTTGTTGGAAGGTAAACCACTTCGGCCCAGTCTGAGGTCCTGAGCAATCTGGAGAAGGTTTTCATCCAGGATATCCATGTACTTGGCCGCATTCATCTTTCCCTCGATTGCAACCAGTCGTCCTGTCCCTGCAGCTGAAAAACACCCCCCAGCATGATGCTGCCACCACCACGCTTCACTGTTGGGACTGTATTGGACAGGTGATGAGCAGTGCATGGTTTTCTCCACACATACCACTTAGAACTAAGGCCAAAAAGTTCTATCTTGGCCTCAACCGACCAGAGAATCTTATTTCTCACCAACTTGGAGTCCTTCAGGTGTTTTTTAGCAAACTACATGCGGGCTTTCATGTGCTTTGCACTGAGGAGAGGCTTCTGTCGGGTCACTCTGCCATAAAGCCCCGAGTGGTGGTGGGCTGCAGTGATGGTTGACTTTCTAAAACTTTCTCCCATCTCCCGACTGCATATCTGGAGCTCAGCCACAGTGATCTTTAAGTTCTTCTTTACCTCTCTCACCAAGTATTTTCCCCCCTGATAGCTCAGTTTGGCCGGACAGCCAGCCCTAGGAAGGGTTCTGGTCGTCCCAAACGTCTGCCATTTAAGGATTATGGAGGCCACTGTGCTCTTAGGAATCTTAAGTGCAGCAGAATTTTTTTTTTTAACCTTGGCCAGATCTGTGCCTTGCCTCAATTCTGTCTCTGAGCTCTTCAGGCTTTTCTTTGACCTCATGATTCTCATTTGCACTGTGAGCTGTAAGGTCTTATAGAGACAGGTGTGTGGCTTTCCTAATCAAATCCAATCAGTATAATCAAACACAGCTGGACTCAAATGAAGGTGTAGAACCATCTGAAGGATGATCAGAAGAAATTGACAGCACCTGAGTTAAATATATGATTGTCACAGCAAAGGGTCTGAATACTTAGGCCCATGTGATATTTCAGTTTCTTTTTTAATAAATCTGCAAAAATGCCCACAATTGTGTGTTTTTCTTTCAATATGGGGTGCTGTGTGTTCATTAATGAGGAAAAAAAAATAACTTAATGATTTTAGCAAATGGCTACAATATAACAAATAGTGAAAAATTTAAAGGGGTCTGAATAATTTCCGTACCCACTGTACATATATATATATATATACACACATATATATATATATATATTATATATATTAAATATAACTTAGTTGTTTGTGACGGGGGGTAAATAAACCGAAAAACAAAAAATTGTCCCACACACTGATTAGAATGCTCCAAAAAATGGGATGGTATGGTTATACAACGTTCGACCATCAGGTATTCGTCAGGCACAAACAAAAATGGTAGAAGATAAGTCTTATAGAAACAGGAGTGTATTACGAAAGTGGGTTTGTTGGAACTCTGTGTTTTCGGTTCCAATAAAAGACAAAACTGAACCTCTCGGTAAGTTACCATAGTAACTTTCTCTGTGAACCTAACCTGGTCGGGAGAAGGTTTTCTTTGGTAAACCCAGAGTTTCTTTTGATCTCCTCCCTCCTTTTAAAGCGTAAGCAATGTTTAAATACCTCATTCATTCATTCACTCATGCTGCAAAAATGTAAAATTTTATTGCTGAGGAGGTTGCCTGATTTCAAGTACAAATATCTAAAAATTCTTAAATTATGATGCAATTTCTATATAAAAAAAAGAAAATATTAGTCTTGTTTCCTGGGGGAAATAAAATTATCTGCCAGTGGGGTGAAAAAAAATAATCTTAATTCAAAAAGAAAACAAGATTATTTTTTCTCACCACACCACTTTAATTTTCATCATGCAGTTACTGTAAATGTAAGAAAGGCCACCCCTCGAAAGTGAACTCTTCCGAACCATCCCGCCTGTGTTCATGATTTGGACTGTTCCAAAACTTTCCACAGAGTGGAAACCAAGACAGTATTGAGGTTGGATGTGTATATGTGTTAATAGTCAATAGTTAATAAGTTTAATTAGTTAGAAGTGCCCCGTTTAAGGATTGTGTAGATATATGTGTGCATGCAACTAATTGTAAGTACATTTACCTAATTTATTGTATAATAAGTTCACGAGAGAGATTAATGACCGCTACAGCGGTATTCTGACTAAATATTTACATTGTTAATTATATTTGCACATTATCTTGTGGACAAAATGTTATAATTCTCCTGTGTTGTTTGTTTGATAGAGTATTTAATGTTATATTGCATAGTAGGCTATAATGCGTAGATTTGAAACACATCTCAGGGAACATGTCCGGGCTTGTTCACCTGACGAGTTTGGCATGTGAGCTAGACACAGTGCAGTAGTGTGATCATTTTATAGAACTTCGATTCGTATTTGTATCTATATTATATTTGTATCATTTACTTTATGTTATCTTATATATCATTTACAAGGCTGTTACTTATGAGTATTCAAGTACTGCTATAAAGATATGTTAATGTATATTTATTCATTTATTTATATTTGTATACTGTTTTCTATTTACAGAATCACACATCTTTGCACAATAAATCACCCTGAAGTACATTCCTGGTGTGAGACCTAATGTTCTGACCTCATCCTGTAGCCGTTCAATGAATCTGAACCAGAGTTAGACAAGAGTAGTAAGCAGTTTTTCATGGTCCTTCGAGCCGGATGTGTGGATTACTACAGACATGTCTCACCCAGAAAGAGAAGCCACTTCTGTGCGACCAAGGAGACGAGTTAACCCTCCAGCCTACTAGAAGACGTTGAGCTCAGTGGACCTGGGTCTCATCGACAACAATCAAGGTCGCTTACCTGCCAAGGAGTACTGGAGGATGAACCAGCAAGTACTACAGGTCATTCCAGATCCACTTCACCAGTGAGCCAAGCATCAGAACATTCCGAATGGATACTGACCGACCAATGGGACAGCACTTCTGAGAAGCTGAGAGAGGAGAATGCTGCATTGCAAAGGCAAGTAAAACAGCTGCCAGAGCTTACAACCATGATAGAGGAGATGAAGAGGGAGAAAGCAGCCTTGCAACGACAATCCAGCCAGCTCCTTGAGATCATTTCAGCATTCAAAGAGATGCGTCAACAGAATGCTACACTTTGGCATGAGATTCAAAGCTTGAAATCGAAGCGGAGATCTCCACCTGAGTCATTCACTCCACCAATACCATCACCACACTCCCACTCTCCAGCAGTCAACCTTCAGACTCCACAGTCATACCCAATACCAGCCCAATACTAGCTCCATGCTCCAGGTTGCCACCAACTGCCACTAAGAGACCGCCACACCCAGCTGTTCCAGAGGAAAGCTCAGAGCTGACCGAAACTCTGAGAAACATGAACATTTCTTCCTCCCCTCAAGAGAAACCCTCCTTTGCAGTACATTATAGTGACTCAGCTCAGTTCAGGTATCCCAGCTTGTCCCCAAATTCCCAGCCACCTCAGCTGCCTGAGTCCGTGGTCCCATCACAGGAAAGGAGGAGGCCAGCCCATGCAGAATACAGCTCAGATAATCTTTTACCTTCATTTACCCAGGAGAAATCTTACAGAGGTCCAGCCCCTACCATCCCCTGCCTGATGTCTGCTGACCCTAGGGAGTTTTCAAGACTGATAATTGCTTTAGAGAACATCCTGCCTGATGATG
Organism: Sinocyclocheilus anophthalmus; assembly: GCA_018155175.1. Classification (NCBI taxonomy): domain Eukaryota; kingdom Metazoa; phylum Chordata; class Actinopteri; order Cypriniformes; family Cyprinidae; genus Sinocyclocheilus; species Sinocyclocheilus anophthalmus. Next base: position 54,620 of record JADLZN010000103.1, read on the forward strand.
CCACAGAAAGTTTAACATTTCAAATCCTCACAGACCATCTGAAACTGGAGGAGGCCCTACTGGTGGCAGACTCTTACAGTAATTCCATATTTCCCTTCACCAACACCATGAAAGCTCTGGATAAGATGTATGGTCAGCCCCACCAATTAGCCCTGCAATGAATCGCTGAGCTGATGGATGGAGCTAGTATACGCAGTGGAGATGTAAGGGCCTTCAGGATGTTCGGACTGCAGGTGCGCTCGCTTTTCAGTATGTTGCAGCAACTGGGCCACAAAGGTACTGTAGAGCTGGAATGTGGATCACATGTGTCTCGACTCCTGAGTAAACTGCCACATGACCTCAGATCGAGTTTCAAGCGGTACACCCACCCTTTGCAAGTCTCTATTCCCACCTTAATGGACTTCGCTGATTGGCTGGAATATGAGCTTCAAGTACAGCAAGACAATAGCCAGTACGCTTGTTATCCAAGGCAGGAATCTTCGGTTCGTGGCAGAGAGGTGAGAAGAGAGTCTAAGCAGCCTTGCAGACTGACCACCATTCTACTTGGTACTGACAAGTCACATTCCACATCAATGTCATCAGCCACGTCTAAACCAGCTTCAGTCAGAGAAGAGAAGGTGAGAGCTTATTGTCCATACTGTGAAAATAATAAACATTATTTGAATGGCTGTGACAACTTCAAGCTTTTCAGCAAAGACCTGAAGATAGATTGGATAAAGACAAAGAACCACTGCTGGTGTTGTGGTCGTGGACATCAAGCAGCTAACTGCACACTAAAGACTCTCTGCAACAAGGAGCACCTTTTGGTACTGCATGATGTCAATGAACAGGCCAAGCCATCTCAGCCAAGTGCAGCTCCTTCCGGTGCAATTTTATATGTTGACTGCCCAACCTCCGGCAGTAAAGTACTGCTCAAAGTGACTATGGTTCTGATCAGGAATGGCAACGTGGCCATGGAGGCCTACGCCATATTAGATGATGGATCAGAGCGGACCATCATTCTGCATGATGCAGTGCAGTAATTAAGACCTGTGGGTGAGCCAGAGGACCTTGTACTCCGTACAGTGAGACAGGATACCCAGGTCATTCACGGGGCGGCAGTGACTTTTACTGTGTCCCCAACTGTTAACCCCAGCAAAGCTAACAAGATCTGTAACGCTTTCACAGTCAAAGCACTCGTCTGGCAGAGCATATACACCCAAAAAAAAAGAAGGGTGCATGCTCGTGCAGCGACCAGCAGCGTGGTGGCGTTTTATGTTGTTTTTATGTGTTTTATGTGATTAACTTAATAGTACTATGGAGTGGAGATGGACTATTATGCTTGCATTTATTTTATTTTGGTTAACGGATGATTTAAATGCCATTTGGGATGGCTTGCACCCGAATAGGATTTACTACGACAGAGAACTGTTGTTGTCATGGGAGAATCTCTCACCGGTGAATCCACCTGTGGACTTCTTCCCAGATCTGAGTGCTTTTGCTGATGGACTCAACTCCAAAGCTCACTTCAACGGGTCGAGTCAGTGACCAAGGAAGCGAGGGAGAAGAGGTGGGGTACATGAAAGATTGAGAAAGAGACCGCTCTCTCGAATACCGCTTCCATCTATTATTTTAGCAAATGCTCGGTCTTTACATAATAAGATTGAGGAACTTCACGCACATGTTCGTTTTCAACACGAATTCAGAGACAGTTGTTTGCTTGCAATCTCGGAGACTTGGCTATCGAAATTGGACTCTGATGAAGTTTCTAATTAATGGATTTAGTGGCCAATTTCGAACTGACCGTGATTCTGAGATAACTGGCAAGACGCGAGGTGGAGGGGTATGTTTATATGTGAACGAGCGTTGGTGCAAGACTGTTGTCGTGAGAGAGAAATTATGCACAAAGGACATTGAGATGCTCACAATATCCCTCCGGCCCTCATTATCTGCCTAGAGCAGGGTTCCTCAAATCTTACCCTGGAGGTCCAATGCGCTACAGAGTTTAGCTCCAACCCTGATCAAACTCAGCTACCTGTGATTTTCTAATGATCCTGAAGACATTGATTAGCATGCTCAGGTGTGTTTGATTAGGGTTAGAGCTAAACTCTGCAGGAAAGTGGATTTCGTGGGCCAGATTTGAGGATCCCTGGCCTAGAGCATTGGCCTCAAACTCAATTCCTGGAGGGCCACAGCTCTACACAATTTAAGCTCCAACCCTAATCAAACACACCTGATCCAGCTAATCAAGCTCTTCATGATTACTAGAAACTTCCAAGCAGGCGTGAGTTGGAGCTGGTTGGAGCTAAACTCTGCAGAGCTGTGGCCCTCCAGGAATTGAGTTTGAGACCACTGGCCTAGAGAGTTTCCCCGAATATTTGTGTCTGTTGTGTATATTCACCCAAAGGTGAATGTGAACTTGGCTATGGAGTACATTGAGAAGAGTTTTATGAAATACCAGTTACTATCTCCAGATGCTCCGATTTTTATCATGGGTGATTTTAATAATTGTGTATTCGAAAAATCTGTAAAGAACATGTATTGGTATGTCACATGTCCAACTTGGTATAAAAGGACATTGGACCACTGCTATGGCTCTATTAAGGGAGCATACAAAGCTTCTCTACTACCTCCTTTGAGTTTGTCAGATCATAATTGTATTCATCTTATTCCATGTTATATTACTGAACTGAAGAGGGGAAAAGTTGAAACAAAAACTGTGAAATCTTTGACTGATGATGCTATTGATAGTTTACGAGGATGTTTTGATTGTACCATATGGAATGCTTTTAAGGATTCATCTGCTGATATTGATGAGCTTAATGATGTGGTTAGTTCCTGGGTAACTTATTGTGTTGACTCTGTCATTCCTGAAAAAGTTGTGAAGAGATATCCAAATAGTAAGCCATGGGTGATCACTAATTTTAAGGGTCTGTTGATTAAGAATATAACAGTTTTTCAACGAGGGGATTTGCTTGAAGTTAAAAATGTACAGAAATTAATTAGACAAGAAATTAGGAGGGCAAAAATACGTTATAAGGAAAAAGTGGAGATTAAATTAAGAACAAACTGTATGGGCTCAGTATGGGATAGTCTTAAATTAATGACGGGCCTAAATGAAGGATGTAGAAAACGAGTGAAATTAACCGGTTATGAGTTACATAGTGCCCTTGCTGAGGATTTTAATAAGTTTTATGCTAGATTTGAAGAGCAGAATGGTGGCATAAGGCATGAGTTCTATAACTCCTCTCAAGATGGAAGTTTACCTGTTTTTTTTCATGTAGAAAGTGTAGTTAATCTTTTTAAACAATGTAAAAATAAAGTGAGTCCTGGTCTGGATGGAATAAGTGGTAGGGTCCTGAAACAGTGCCTGGGTTGTCAGATTTGTTTGACATTCAGATGATAAAGAAAGCGCATCACATCATATCTGACACATCTCACCCTCTTTATGATTCATTTCAGACCCTCCCCTCAGGATCCTTATATAGGGACCCTCTAGCTAAGACAAACAGATTTTAATTTTCGTTTGTTCCATATGCTATCAAGTTGCTTAATTCAAATAGGAAGAGGTAGTTTTTTGTCCTTTTCAGAATCAGAATCAGAATCAGAAGAGCTTTATTACCAAGTATGTTTACACACACGAGGAATTTGACTTGACGACAGGAGCTTCCAGTGCAGAAGAAATTACCGACATAGTGCAACATACATGATAGTGTAGACATACATAGGAATAACACAGTAGGGAGTAATATAAAACTAATTATTAAAAAAAATAGAAAAATTGAATAATGTAATATATACAGAAATAGAAGTATAGGAAAAAAAAATTTTTGTTTAGATAAATGTACAGATATGTAATTAGTGTGCAGATATGTTATTTACAAAGTGTGCATTTTAATATAAATATAACTATGTTAGTTGTGAGGGACGATGTATAATTTGAACGCGTAATTGTAAGAACGAGTATAGCCTGTGGGAAAAAAAACTGATTCTTGTGCCTGGCTGTTCGGGTGGTCAGTGCTCTGTAGCGCCGAACAGAAGGCAACAGTTCGAAGAGAGAGTGGGCTGGGTGTGAGGTGTCCAAGGTGATTTTTTTAGCCCTTTGCCTCACTCTGGAGATGTAAAGATCTTGGAGGCTGGGCAGAGGGGCACCAATAATCCTCTCAGCAGTCCTGACTGTCCATAATAATTTCCTGATATGTGATTTGGTAGCTGAACCAAACCAAACAGTTATAAATGAACACAGGACAGACTCAATGATGGAAAAGTAGAACTGTTTGTTTAAGCAGCTCCTGTGGCAGGTTGAATTTCCTCAGCTGGCAAAGGAAGTATAACCTCTGCTTGGCCTTTTTAACAATGGAGTCTATGTTAGTGTCCCACTTCAGGTCCTGAGAGAGTGTGGTGCCCAGGAACCTGAATGACTAAACTGCAGTCACAGTGCTGTCCATGATAGTGAGAAGGGGGAGAAGGGGGGTTTCTACTGAAGTCCACTATCATCTCCACAGTTCAGCTCCAGGTTGTTAAGACTGCAAAACACAGCCAGCTCTTTAACCTCCTGTCTATAAGCAGACTCGTCTCCATCCTTGATGTGGCCGATGACTGTAGTGTCGTCTGCGGAACTTCAGGAGTTTGACAGAGGGGTCTTTAGAGGTGAGGTCATTTGTTTAGAGGGAGAATAGCAGTGGTGAGAGAACGCAGCCCTGAGGAGCTCCGTTGCTGATGGTGCAGGTGTTGGATGTGTTTTTTCCCAGCCTCACTAGCTGCTGCCGGTCTGTCAGGAAGCTGGTGATCCACTAACAGATTGGGGTGGGCACGGAGAGCTGGGTCAGTTTGTCTGAGAAAAGGTCAGGCATGATGGTATTGAAGGCCGAACTGAAGTCCACAAATAGGATCCTTGAATAATTCCCAGGTCTGTCGAGGTGCTGCAGGATGTAATGCAGTCCCATGTTGACTGCATCATCCACAGACCTGTTTGCTCTGTAGGCAAACTGAAGAGGATCCAGCAAGGGTCCAGTAATGTCCTTCAGGTAGGCCAGGACCAGTCTCTCAAGTGACTTCATGACCACAGATGTGAGAGCGACAGGGCTGTAGTCGTTAAGTCCAGTGATTTTGGCTTTTGGGGAAGGAATGATGGTGGAGCGTTTAAAGCAGCAGGGAACTTCACACAGCTCCAATAATCTGTTGAAGATCTGTGTGAAGATGGGGGCCCGTTGGTCAGCGCACACAGACTTTTAAACAGGCAGGTGAAACACCATCTGGGCCATAAGCTTTTCTAGATTTCTGCTTCCTGAAGACCCGGTTCACATCCTCTACACAGACCTTAAACACAGGTTGAATGGTAGGGGAGGGAGGGAGGGGTTGCAGGGGTGGTAGGTGAAGGTGTGAAGTGCAGATCAGAGCGGATGGGGGGGGTGGTAGACAATCCTTTTCAAATCTGCTGTAAAACAAATTCAGATCGTCAGCCAGTTGTTGATTCTCCGCATGCTGTGGGGGTGGTGTATTGTACATGGTGATGTTCCTCAGACCACTCCATACTGACGCTGGATCATTTGCTGAAAGCTCTTTTCTCAGCTTCTCTGAGTAGTTTTTTTAGCCACTCTGATCTCATTTGTCAGTCTGTTTCTGGCCTGGCTGCACAAGATTTTATTCCCAATTCTGTAAGCATCCTCTTTGGCGTGACGAAGCTGTTTGAGTTTTCAGTAAACCACGGTTTATCGTTATTAAATGATAAGAATGTCCTGGTAGGGATGCACATATCTTCACAGAAACTGATGATGTTACTGTCTCTGTGAGCTCGTCCAGATCGGTTGCTGCACATTCAAAGATGCTCCAATCAGTGATTTCAAAACAAGCTTGTAAATCCTGCTCTTCTTCATTAGTCCATCTTTTTACAGTCTTAATACAGGTTTAGCTGATTTCAGTTTCTGCCTGTAGGTCGGTATTAGATGAACTAAACAGTGATCAGAGAGCCCCAAAGCTGCTCGTGGGACAGAGTGATATGCATCCTTTATTGCTGTGTAACAGTGATCCAAAATATTGCTGTCTCTGGTGGGACACGTAATGTGCTGCTTGTATTTGGCAGTTCACGGGAGAGATTTGAAGTCTCCAAGAATGATTAAAATAGAATCTGGGTACCTTTGCTCCATTTCAGTTATTTGTAAAGCCAGCTGTTGCATCGCGGCGCTCACGCAAGCGTCCTGAGGCACGTACACATTCACAAGAATGAAAGTGGAAAACTCCCGCGGCGAGTAGAAAGGTTTACAGTTTATGATGAGTGCCTCTAAATTAGGACAGCATACCTTTTTCAGCGTTGTTACATCTGAACACCAACTTTCGTTGATGTAGAAACACAATCCACCACCTCTGGTTTTCCCCGTTAACTCTGCGATGCGATCCGCTCTGAACAGCTGGTAGTCCGGCCGATGAAGCGCGTTGTCCGGAACGGCTTCACTCAGCCAGGTTTCAGTGAAGCACAGTGCAGCAGAGTTTGAAAAGTCCTTGTTGGTGCGGGTGAGGAGAAGAAGTTCGTCCGTTTTGTTAGGAAGGGAACGGACATTTGCGAGATGAATGCTTGGGAGCACAGTCCGAAAGCCCCGCGTGCGGAGCTTTACCAGGGCGCCGGCGCGTATCCCTCTTCTGCGTCTGTAAGAGCGTTTGAACAACACAACTGTACCTCCGACTAGAATGTCCAACAAAACGTCAGAATAATCAAAAACCGGAAAAATGTTGTCCGGGATGTGCTGCTTAATGTTAAGGAGTTCGTCTCTGGTAAAACTTATAGAAGAAGAACGACAAAACACAGAACAAACAAACAAAAACAATAGAAGAATTGCGGAGCTCAGCGTCCTTGCTGCCATTTGCAGTGCCATGCTGATGTAAATTTTTAATGTCCTATTAATGTTGTGAATTTGTCTGTTTGTATGTGGTGAAATCTATCATGCTACAGAACAAATTGCCCCTAAGGGGGACAATAAAGTTTTTACAATTACAATTACAATTACAGTCGGTGTCCTGCAACAGAAATTCAAGCATCTTGCAGGGTTACCTCTACAACAGCTGGACAAGGTACTTCCTGTTCTTCTCATTGGTTCCAATTGCCCCCACCTCCTTATACCCATAGAACCAGTCCGACTGGGACCCCTGGTGGGCCAGCAGAAGTAAGAACACATCTGGGATGGACACTGCAGGGTCCAACTGAAGAATTGAGCAGTCATCTTTCCCATGATCAATGCTTCTTCACCTCGCATGTCAATGACCTTTATGCAAATGTGGAGAGACTGTGGCAAATGGATGTTCTACAATACCAGAGTGAAAAGATGATCACCAGGTCACGTCAAAACAAAGAGTCCATTCAGTTTCTGCAAGAAAACACAGTAAGAGTGGAGATTGATGGTGTCCAGCGATACGCTACTCCACTGCTACGTGTCAAGAACATGCCTCGTCTCTACGCATCTAAGGAAGCCGTCTTACCTCAGTTAAGGGGAATCGAGAAACAGCTGGAAAGAGACCCTGTTCTAGCTGCAGCATACCAAGAGGAGTGGCCAAGCTAGTACAAGCTGAGTATGTTGTCAAACAAAGGAAGCCTGGTACAATCCCGCTTTGCCAAGCCCCCGAACTAGATATCAGCACCAATCTCATTCAGGTTGGTGGTCACCTCTGACAAATCAGTCAACTAGACGAGGATACCTTTCACCCCATTGTCCTTGACCCACATCACCCGCTCACCAAACTGATTATCAAAGACTACGATGACCGTTTGCATCACCCTGGACCAGTGAGGGTGTTTGCAGAGCTCAGGAGGAAATACTGGGTATTAAGAGGACGAGCAGCAGTCAAATATCATCAATGCCAATGCGCTGAATGCCAAAAATGGCGGGCTAAACCGCATCCCCCCAGGATGGCAGACCTCCCACCTGCCAGGTTGAGAATTCACCAGCCAGTTTTCTATTCAACAGGGATAGATTGCTTTGGTCCTTATCTCATAAAGGTGGGACGGAGAAATGAGAAGCGTTGGGGGATCATCTTCAAGTGTATGACCACCCGTGCAGTGCATATTCATCTCCTCGCAAGTATGGACAGTGATTCATTCCTGATGGCCCTTTGTCGCTTCATTGCTCGACGAGGGAAACCCTTTGAAATCCTGTCAGATCAGGGAACAAATTTCAAAGGTGGGGATAAGGAGCTTTGGGATACCTACACTGCTCTTCAGCCTGAGCTCCAAGCTCAACTTGCAAGCCAGCAAATCAAGTTTATGTTCAATCCAACTAATGCCCCATATTTCGGTGGATGCTGGGAGCGGGAAATTGGTCCCTGAAAACAGCTCTGCAAGTGACCCTCGGAGTACAGATGGTCACTGAAGAAGTATTGCGTACTGTTCTCATTGAAATTGAGGGGATCCTCAATGCCAAACCCCTTGGTTACACATCTTCAGACATCGCTGACCCTGACCCAGTTACAGCCAACATCCTGCTGATGGGGCGGCAGGATGCCTCACTTCCCCAAGCGACATACCAGGATTCTGAGCTTCTGAGTCGACGGAGATGGAGGCATTGTCAGCTGCTAGCTGATCACTTTTGGAGGCAATTCATCCGTAACCACCTGCCCAGCCTTCAAACCAGACATAAATGGATGTCAGAAACAGACAACCTACGGATAGGTAAAACTGCTATGATTGTGGATCCACAGCTACCTCACACACTTTGGCCTGTTGGAAGGATTGTTCAAGTTTTCCCTAGGAAGGATAACCAAGTCAGATCAGCTGAGATCAAAGTGGAGGGCAGAACTTACCTAAGGCCAGTGACCAAGATCATCTGCCTACCTCCTTTGCCTGAATGACATTCCAATACTTAGTAAGGCCTTTCTTGTTGTTCAAATTCACCTTGTGAATTTGGGGCGGCTGTAAGAAAGGCCACCCCTCGAAAGTGAACTCTTCCGAACCCTCGCCTGGTCCGTGATTTGATGTTCAAACGTCCAGGAGTGGAAACCAAGACAGTATTGAGGCTGGATGTGTATATAGGGCCTTTCGCACCGCGGTAACCTTTTCATAGTACCAGAACTAATTGTGGAACTACCCACTTTTTGACATTTTCGCACCGCCGGAACTGGGTGCGATTTTAGTACCGGATTGCCTTTTTCGAGAACCAAATTAGCTCCTACTTCGGAGCAGGGTCTAACCAGCACAATTGGTACTAATCGTGACGTAAGTAGACATCGATTGGCCAAATGCATATGAAAACACCCTTACCCGCCATGATTTAAAACACTGTGTAAACATACTGTAAACATTGTGTCAACTTATTTCGCAAGTATGGAGAACAGCAAAATAGATGGACGGACGTGGAAGTGCAGGCACTTGTAGCAAATGTAGCACTGCCAGTTGTCGTTGGAGATTCTTAGTCCTCCTTTCCATTCTTTCAACCGTCTTTACGTATACGTTGACTTTCCTGCATTTATCCGTCCGCCAACCCGCGAGACACAACAAAAACACAGCTCCGATCACAGCGTCCTCCATCCTCCTGTTGTTAATGTTATTCTACATTTCTGTTGTTGAATGCCGCGCACAAATGAAGACCGGCTTACGTCACACACTCGGTGCGAATGCAACCCTTTAAATGGTACTGGGAAATAGTTCGCGCAAAATCGTCCCAGTACTTTAGTACTGTACATTTAGTTCTGGAACTAAAGCGGTGCGAAAGGCCCTTATGTGTTAATAGTCAATAGTTAATAAGTTTAATTAGTTCGAAGGATTGTGTAGATATATGTGTGCATTCAACTAATCGTAAGTACATTTACCTAATTTATTGTATGATAATTTACATTGTTAATTATATTTGCACATTATCCTGAGGACAAAATTTTATAATTCTCCTCTGTAATTAGTTTGATAGAGTATTTAATGTTATATTGCATATTAGGCTATAATGCGAAGACTTGAAACGCATCTCAGGGAACATGTTCGGGCTTGTTCACCTGACGAGCTAGACACACAGTGCAAATTTAAATTTACAGAAACACACACATCTTTGCACAATAAATCACCCTGAAGTACATTCCTGGTGTGAGACCTAATGTTCTGACCGGACATCCTGTAGCCGTTCAATGAATCCGAACCAGAGTTAGACAAGAGTAGTCAGCAGTTTTTCAGTAAATGTGACAAAAAATTATTTTTACACGGGCTCCTGTAGATGAGGATGCTGCATTAATTCGCGGGGAGTTACATTTACATCAGGAGAGGATTTACGTAATTTGATTAATTATGTATTTGTTCTATTTATATTTTTTGAACGGTACCATGTAACATCTTGTTGCGACCGCTAAGTAACCTAATAATTAGAATTTCCTTTAGGATTTCCAGTGTGGTTGGATGCATTTATTACACACATATTCTCACCATTGCACCTTCTGAAAATGAAGCTGATTACTGTATTGCAGGGTTCCTCAAATCTTACCCTGGAGGTCCAATTCGCTGCAGAGTTTAGCTCCAACCCTGATCAAACTCACCTACCTGTGATTTTCTAATGATCATGAAGACATTGATCAGCATGCTCAGGTGTGTTTGATTAGGGTAGAGCTAAACTCTGCAGGAAAGTGGATCTCGTGGGCCAGATTTGAGGATCCCTGCTGTATGGTATGGAAGATGCCATCATGGAAGGGTAGTCAGTGCAAGATATCTATGCCTAATCACCATGAAGCTGTGTAAATAAACAAATTATTCAACAATTATCTGTCATCTTTATGTTCTACAAATACTAAAGCAACAAATTATTATTTTCCCTGTTGGATTTTAATATTGGTATTGTGGCAATCTCTTATTCATCTGTCAGGGGTGCTAGTGCATCTTCTCCTCCACTTTTACGAGGTTCGCCTTCTTATGTTGGATCTCAATAGAAAAGCCAAAGTTGGCTTCTGAATAGACAAATGTTTTTCATTACCGTAATTAAGAAATGTAGCATGTTGGATTAGAGAACATTTATTAAAAGCATTTATATAAACGCATTAGACTGTGGCAAAAGCTGCTGCACATTGAAATAGATATACATTGAATGATATTTATTGAATTTCAAATATTTGTAAAGTCATGTAACATTAGCCTACACCCATTTCACGCTTGAAGCTTTATCTTATTGAATTATGTTTTTATGTTTACTTTTTTTCTGCTGCCACATTTTTTTCCTTTTCCTTTCTTTTTTCCCCTCGTGGGATATCATGAAAATGAATATTAGTTCAATAAATTACCTTTCTGCAAGTTTTCACCTCTGATAACATTGATTTAGAATTAAAGTTACATATTCCGTACTATGCAGAAGTCTTTTTGGCGGGAGCTGTTGCCATGGTGAATCGTAATTTCGGAGCTTCATTGATCATGGCTTTTCATAGTCGTGGTGCACGCGCTAAACTCAGAGATACACTCAACATACTCCGAGTGGATTTAACTAACTTTGTTCAGATGTTCCGAAACCGAAAACTCAGTTTCCAATCTCAGGGTAAGTCAACTCATAGTTCATGTTTTAAGTTTGTTGAACCTCCTTTCTGGAATACACCCCAGGTGATCACCTTAATTAGGTGCACTCTAATATCTTAGGTGCACTGAATCAGAGTGAAGTCATTGCACCACAAAGGCACTGAGATCATAATAAACAAAACAATCTACAACAGTGTTTATAGAAAAAAAATATTATATTAATAAACACTGGAGAAACATACAAAACACTAAAGAAAAGGTTTAATAATGTCAAAATCTTCATTCAACCCAAATGGCGACAAAGTATTCAAAGTATAAATCCAAAAACATTCATGTTGCAACAATCTCCTCTCAAAGTAACCACCGCTCGCCGGGTTTTGTACCTTCACTATACCAATGTATTGTAAAGCACTAACATTGTGACCAGCTTGCCTAATGTAACGCTGTAGCGATCTGGACGTTTTTCCGACATAAGCAAGGCCACACGGACAACGAATAAGAAAAAATCACATGCGTAGAGGAACAAGTAATCGTACCACGTATCAGAATATTGCGGTCATCCACATACTGGTTGCACCTGAGCCTTTGGGTTTTTTGGGATGTGCACACTTTTTTGTATTTTTGACTCATACGGTCATGTCACAATCGCGTTGAATTGTGGTTTATGGAGCTGCCTGATATTTATCACTCTTGGAACAAAAAATAAAATAAAATAATAACACTGGGGATTCGTGTGTGTATGAGAACAGGCCTCACTATCGCCACCAACTGTCACATGCCTGTATACACTAGGTCTAGGTGGTGTACATTTACTTAAAATATATACTGAATACAAACACATCACAAAAATAAAATTACAAAAGAGGGGTATACAAATCTAATAATAATAGAAATGTTTCTTGAGCAGCAAATCAGCATATTAGACAGATTTCTGAAGGATCATGTGACACTGAAGACTGTAGTAATGATGCTGAAAAGTCAGCTTTGATCACAGAAAAAAATGACAATTGTCACAAAAGAACATTTAAATTGTATTTTACAATATGACAATAAATAATGTTTTTATTGTATTTTTGATCAGATGATCTTGGATGAGCATAAGAAACTTCTTTCATAAACATTAAATATTTTACTGGCCACAAACTTTTGAACAGTATAAGTTTAACGTGTGACGTTCATTTTTAACGTACACCATGCCACCCTTATGACACATTTTCCTATAACACATAGCCATGTTCTAAAATAGATTTATGCTTGAAAGATTTCACCAGCCTCCTTACTATTGCTAACAAGGCCACGTTTTCCACGAGTGGATGATATTCTGTATAAGGGAACAGAGACTATAGAGTCTAAAAATAGGTTTCACTGCTGCATACTGGGTTACTGTATGAAGAACCTGAAACAGAAGGTGAGAGGATGGAGTAAAGACTGTAACTAGCTTTTACACTTTAAGAACATGTTCAAGGGCTAATGCAAGAGAAGAAGGGGAAAAACAACAATAACATCCAAACTGAAAAATTTAGACAGCCAGTTGGGTTTGGTTTCGTTGAATGTGTGCTGAAAAATAGAAAATACTGTCTGAAACTGAAACTCCAAAATTGTTTAATTAGTTAAAATTTATTTGAAAATTTAGATTTTTAATTAGTTAAAAATAGAAGTTTTAACAGTTAAACTCTGTGGACCCGGATACGGGTCCAAAATCGCAAAATGTTTATGCTTCATTTACATAGCCTTCCTTATATGGTATCAGCCCATATATGGGTTCATTTGAAAGCTTGAGTGTCTTCTTTACAAAAAATAAAATTCCTTTTGGTTTTTATATTCATAAAGCAGTACAATTAAGCTTAGAAATGTATTCTTCCCACACACGATTTTCCGCCTAACCATTGCAAATTTTTTTTACAAAGAATGTGTATTTTACATTTTTTTCACAAAAAAGTCAAGTCATATATCACAAGAACGCTCTCATTCTCAGGAATTTGACGATGTAGATTATTTCATTGTGTGACAATCACAGATCGCATTATCTTCGATAGAATCGCGATGTAAAATTTGGTCACCTCTGAGCGAATTTACATTTATTCTGGTAGCACTGCTTCAGTCAGCCGCAAACAGCCACAACTATCTATATACTCTATATTATCGTTTAGATTAGGATCTCTTCTTTCAAACAAGACCATTTCCACGTTTCTGCGTGCTTCCATCGGTGAGATATACAGCGTTTTGTCCAGGTTCAGAACAGGCGCTCTTCATATCAGAAGCGCGTACAGCCAGAGTGTCTGATGTTCTATAGATCTGTGGTCGCTTGTGGACTGCAATTGGTCAGATTACAGTCTGTCAGCTCGGCGGCCATTTCAAAGCCGTGAAATTTGACACCTCTGCATCACTCGAGGGGGAGAGGGGGGTCTTGCATCCGGGTCTGTGCCTGTGGGGGCTTTATGGGCTCTGTAGTTTTTTTGAATGTTTGAAGGCGAGATTCACTCACGGAATGGATACTGTACACGCATCTCGGATTATATCAATCTATGATAATCACATTACAAGTTATATATGGTGAAGAACATTCCGCGGCACCGTGGAGACGAATGACCGCGCCTCTGGTAAGGCTATATGAGCTGTGTTTGCATATTTTATATTAGAATAGTTGTTTGGAAACTTGATAGCACAGCTAGCATTATGATACACTGTTTATTGACAGAAAAGTACAGTACATTATGCATTTCAGTGAATATACAGTAAATATACATGTATTGTTACAGTGGTGTGTGGATGAACTGAAATGTGTTTGTTTGACGCTCTGAATGTTACAGCTAGCTGCCAGATAGCAAATTAGCTCCTCTCTGGTTCGGATGATACAGTGTTGTCATGGAGAGATGCACAGGATACAGGAGTGAGCTGATGAGGTGAGAGATGCTGTGAAGCAGTATCCCAATACAGAATGCACATAAATGGAATGATATAAAGCTGGAGGATATGGATTCTATTTTAGGTTGTGATAGACCAGATATATATTATAATGTAGACAGTCTTGTGCATCCTGAAATAATTCAACTGATTGAAGAATAACACAATATGTGAAATTTGGTCCAATTCGCTTGTGCCATTTTGTATATTACTACTTAGAAAAACATAAAAATGAAGCATAATTCAATTAATAATCAATTTAAGTGCTTATGGCACAAAGTAATATAGGATTGTGGGGTTAATGTGTTTTATAAAGCCTTTATGCAAAGGAAACTCACAATGACACATTTAGATGCAAAAATAGACATTTTCAATCGCTTCACAAATAAGGTTCTAACTCCTGTTTAGAAGCTGTTATTTGAAAGATTCTTTTTTCTGGTACTTTTTGGCATCTAGTGGCATCAAACAAAGTAAATTGCAGAGAGTTGGGCCTAATAGAACCTGAATTACAGATTTTCAAAAAAATTATTAGTTTTAAAACTCAAAGCGCCAATGTTTTTTTGTGTTTATTGTAATATTAGAAAAATATATAATGTTATTTATAAAAAAAAATTACACTCATATTTTGTAGTTCAAAGGGTTTTCTTTACAATGAAACCATTTATTTTCATTTCCTCCATTGTATGTGTGCAGGGTAAACATTTGAATTTGAGTATGTTAAATTTAGGCGAAAATACCAAAAAAACGCCCTGAGCTTAAGTGTTAAAGTGTTTATATAACAACATAAATGTGACCCTGCCTGTGAAAACCCAGCTAAAGTCATTTTTTGTGATTTACTATTTTCTACATAATATCATCCTTCATAACGATGTAGAACATTCTGTGAAAATATAACCTTTATATCTTTAATATTGACTGAGTAAGGCCATGTCAAATATTTAAATCAAAGTTAAATTAATAGTTGAGATCAAACTTTGATGCTTGTTATCTCATAATTAGATTCTGAGACTTTAGCCTGGATTTCACAGACAGGGTCACAAATTTCCAAAAAAAAAGGAATTTACATTAAAAGCATGTAAAATGCATTTGGCTTACACATTTACTTAAGTGTCATTTCCCTGTTCCATTTGGTGCATTCATAAACCATTACAGTAGTATAAATATGTGTATTCCACTGTAAAACAATTTTAATATCTATTTTTAAAAGCCTGTTAAAACAGTAACAACAACAAAAACATTATTTAAAAGTATGTATGTGCAAAGAAGATAAGTGCACTTATTAAATAAAAAATAAATTAACATCGAATTGTTTATGTAATAAAAAAATTAAGAATTAACATTAAAAAACGTATTGTGGTACACATTTAAAAAGAGGTAACGGATAAAACATTAATCATCAATATAATACTCACAGTTTACAAAGGCTTTTAAAAGTGTAAAAAAACATGTCAAACACTTTTGAGATGTGTAAATAATGGTCCCTTGTTATTTCAGTGCGCAGTATGCAGCATGAAGACTCAATAAAACATTATTTTAAGAATTGGACTGTAATCAGATGAAGGATGTTTTTTTTATACTGCTGTGCTACCTGCAGGCTAATTAATTAATTAGAAAGAGCTCTGAACTCAAAGTTTAATTTTAAAGTGTCCACAATGCATATACACTCAACACTGTTTAGCATTAACATAGTATTGCTCACAGGAAGTGCCCAATAATATTATGAACTATTGTATCTCTTTATATGTAGACATTTATATCAGTTCAAGGCCTCAGTATTTTTGTAAATCTCCTACCTAAAATCATTTAGGTGAGAGTACTTGATTAAAATCATGCACGATTTCTGGTGACTTAATGCTCAATCACTAAATAAGAGGTGTGGACACAATTAACCATCCGTTGTTTACTCAGCTGATGGTGTTTACTGTTTCTTAGTAATTTCATATACACTATATTGCATTCATATCACTTCATATTCAGTGTCTGAAGATATTGTTTCTTCTTTGTTATTGTTGAATTAGTATTTTCAAAGCTAATTCATTTAATTTATAATTTTAATTGAAATTATGTGCCAATGTTAATTTGGTTGTTTGTTTTGAAACATTTATTGATGATAATCACACTTATCATCAACAGACTTGCATATGAGACAGTGATCCATATGTTTGTATATATTTTAATAATTAAAAAAAATTATCATAATTAAATCTGATTTTAAACTAATTATTGACATAAATCGCACTAGCACATTTTATTAACTTAGTCCTGACTCTGTTATTTCACTATGGCCTTTGAATATGCAGTGATGTCATAATAACCTGTTTGCTTCAGCTGCTGATGTTTGCTTGGTCTTCCTTCTGTCTCTCATTCTTCTGGATTTTTATTTCTACTTCTACTAGCTTTTTCTTGATCTATTTACCTATACATTTATGGCTCTTTTTTTTGCACAGGCATTTAAAATTTAAAACTGATTCTAAAGAAAGTTTTTACGCTGTTATAGTCATTATTGAGATTCTGATGTGTGGTTCATAGTCACTGCGGGAGTGAATATTATATATTACTTTTTACTTATATTATTTTTTTTTTATTGAACTTTTTAAAAATAAACATCTTTGCACGACTTGCAGTTGTACTCAGAGTATGAACCACACGAGGGCATCCTTCTATCAATAGATAGAATTGGCTCAATGAGTTGGAATTAGAATTGAAATGCCACACAGAAACTTAAAATAGAATGGCAGGAACAGATTATTTATTTATTTTTATTTTTTCAATTCAAAGTAAATTCAAATAACATCAACACAGGTAATGACATTTTGGGACAGGAACTATTCCTTTTCGAAAGCGAACTCCACGCTGCGTCCTCTAGAGGGCACTAGAGCTCTGTTCGGGACTTAGGAGCATGGTCAGTACTCCTAGCTTAGTACTCCAGCTTTGAGTCGTTAGGCAGTGTACTCCGCTCCCTAGAGATCTGCTTAGACAGTACTATTAGAATGTAGGCTCTATTGTGAGCCTCACTAACTGCCTCTGGCGTTGAGTGTAGTCAGGTCTCCTCTCATTTTAGAGTCGTTATGCTGAGACCTCCACTTTTTAGAGCTTCTGTATTAGGGCTGAGCGTTGTTAGGCTTCCTCTCATTTAGGGGAGTCATTCTGCTGAAGCCTCCGCTCTCCAGAGCTCCGCTTAGGCAGTAATATGAGTTCGTAGGCTCTTTCTTTTTAAGCCTCACTAACTGCCTCTGGCGTTGAGTGTAGTCAGGTCTCCTCTTGTTTTAGAGAGTCGTTATGCTGAGACCTCCACTCTTAAGAGCCCCCCTACCAGGGTTGAGTGTTGTTAGGCTTCCTCTCGGTTAAAAGAGTCATTCTGCTGAAGCCTCCGCTCTTCAGAGCTCTGCTTAGGCAGTACTATTAGTTTGTAGGTTCTTTCGTGAGCCGCGCTAACTGTCTCTAGCAGTGAGTGTACTCAGGTCTCCTCTCGTTTTAGAGAGTCATTAGGCTGAGACCTCCACTCTTAAGAGTTCCCCTACCAGGACTGAGTGTCGTTAGGTTTCCTCTCGTTTAAGAGAGTCATCTTGCTGAAGCCTCCGCTCCCCAGAGTTCCGCTCAGGCAGTAATATTAGTTGTAGGCTCTTTCTTTTTGAGCCTCACTAACTGCCTCTGGCACTGAGTGTAGTCAGGTCTCCTCTCGTTTTAGAGAGTCATTATTCTGAGACCTCCACTCTTAAGAGCCCCCCAATCAGGGTTGAGTGTTGTTAGGCTTCCTCTCGTTTAAAAGTCATTTTAAGAGAGTAATCCTGCTGAAGCCTCCGCTCTTCAGAGCTCCGTCTTTGGCCGTAATAAGAGTTAGTAGGTTTTTTCTTTTTGAGCCTCACTAACTGCCTCTGGCGTGGTCTCCTCTCGCTTTAGAGAGTCGTTATGCTGAGAACTCCACTCTTAAGAGTCCCCCTACCAGGGTTGAGCGTTGTTAGGTTTCCTCTCGTTTAAGAGAGTCATCTTGCTGAAGCCTCCGCTCTCCAGAGCTCCGCTTAGGCAGTAATATGGGTTTGTGGGCTCTTCCCTTTTTTGAGCTTCACTAACTGCCTCTGGTGTTGAGTGTTGCTAGGTCTCCTCTCGCTTTAGAGAGGCGTGATGCTGAGACCTCCACTCTTAAGAGCTCCTCAACTAGGGTTGAGTGTTGTTAGGCTCCTCTCGTTTAGGAGAGTCATCCTGCTGAAGCCTCCGCTCTTCAGAGCTCCGTCTTTGGCAGTAATATGAGTTTGTAGGCTCTTCCTTTTTTTTTGAGCCTCACTTACTGCCTCTGGCGTTGAGTGTAGCTAGGTCTCCTCTCGCTTTAGGGAGTCGTTATGCTGAGACCTCCACTCTTAAGAGCTCCTCAACTAGGGTTGAGTGTTGTTAGGCTCCTCTCGTTTAGGAGAGTCATCCTGCTGAAGCCTCCGCTCTTTAGAACTCCGTCTTTGGCAGTAATATGAGTTTGTAGGCTCTTTTCTTTTTTGAGCCCCACTAACTGCCTCTGCTGTTGAGTGTAGCTAGGTGTCCTCTCACTTTAGACAGTTGTTATGCTGAGACCTGCACTCTTAAGAGTTTCCCTAGCAGGATCGAGTGTTGTTAGGCTTCCTCTCATTTAAGAGAGTCATCCTGCTGAAGCCTCCGCTCTTTAGAGCTCCGTCTTTGGCAGAATTATGGGTTCGTAGGCCCTTTTTTTTGAGCCTCACTAACTGCCTCTGGCGTTGAGTGTAGCTAGGTCTCCTCTCGCTTTAGAGAGTCGTTATGCTGAGAACTCCCCTCTTAAGAGCTCCTCAACTAGGGTTGAGCGTTGTTAGGTGTCCTCTCGTTTAAGAGAGTCGTCTTGCTGAAGCCTCCGCTCCCCCGAGCTCCGCTTAGGCAGTAATATGAGTTGTAGGCTCTTTCTTTTTGAGCCTCACTAACTGCCTCTGGCGCTGAGTGTAGTCAGGTCTCCTCTCGATTTAGAGAGTTGTTATGCTGAGACATCCACTCTTAAGAGCTCCTCAACTAGGGTTGAGTGTTGTTAGGCTCCTCTCGTTTAAGAGAGTCATCCTGCTGAAGCCTCCGCTCTCCAGAGTACCGCTTAGGCAGAAATATGGGTTCGTAGGCTCTCCCCCTTTGAGCCTCACTAACTGCCTTTGGCGTTGAGTGTAGCTAGGTCTCCTCTCACTTTAGACAGTCGTTATTCTGAGACCTCCACTCTTAAGAGTTCCCCTACCAGGATCGAGTGTCGTTAGGCTTCCTCTCGTTTTAGAGAGTCATCCTGCTGAAGCCTCCGCTCTTCAGAGCTCCGTCTTTGGCAGTAATATGAGTTTGTAGGCTCTTTCTTTTTTGAGCCTCACTAACTGCCTCTGGCGTTGGGTGTAGCTAGGTCTCCTCTCGCTTCAGAGAGTAGTTATGCTGAGACCTCCACTCTTAAGAGCTCCTCAACTAGGGTTTAGTGTTGTTAGGCTCCTCTCGTTTAGGAGAGTCATCCTGCTGAAGCCTCCGCTCTTTAGAACTGAGTTTGAAGGCTCTTTTTGTTTTTGAGCCTCACTAACTGTCTCTGGCGTTGAGTGTGTTTCTGGTTCCTACCATCGCCTTCTCCTTTAGACAGCCGTTATGCTGAGACCTCCACTCTTAATAGTCGCCCTACCAGGGTTGAGCGTTGTTAGGTTTCCTCTCGTTTAAGAGAGTCGTCTTGCTGAAGCCTCCGCTCCCCCGAGCTCCACTTAGGGAGTAATATGAGTTGTAGGCTCTTTTTTTTGAGCCTCACTAACTGCTTCTGGCGCTGAGTATAGTCAGGTCTCCTCTCGCTTTAGAGAGTCGTTATGCTGAGACATCCACTCTTAAGAGCTCCTCAACTAGGGTTGAGTGTTGTTAGGCTCCTCTCGTTTTAGAGAGTCATTATTCTGAGACCGCCACTCTTAAGAGCTCCTCAACTAGGGTTGAGTGTTGTTAGGCTCCTCTCGTTTAGGAGAGTCATCCTGCTGAAGCCTCCGCTCTTTAGAACTCCATCTTTGGCAGTAATATGAGTTTGTAGGCTCTTTTCTTTTTTGAGCCTCACTAAATGCCTCTGGCGTTGAGTGTAGCTAGGTCTCCTCTCACTTTAGGGAGTCGTTATGCTGAGACCTCCACTCTTAAGAGCCCCCCTACCAGGATCGAGTGTCGTTAGGCTTCCTCTCGTTTTAGAGAGTCATCCTGCTGAAGCCTCCGCTCTCCAGAGCACCGCTTAGGCAGAAATATGGGTTCGTAGGCTCTCCCCTTTTGAGCCTCACTAACTGCCTCTGGCGTTGAGTGTAGCTAGGTCTCCTCTCGCTTTAGAGAGTCGTTATGCTGAGACCTCCACTCTTAAGAGCTGCTCAACTAGGGTTGAGCGTTGTTAGGCTCCTCTCGTTTAGGAGAGTCATCCTGCTGAAGCCTCCGCTCTTCAGAGCTCCGTCTTTGGCAGTAATATGAGTTTGTAGGCTCTTTTCTTTTTTGAGCCTCACTAACTGCCTCTGGCGTTGAGTGTAGCTAGGTCTCCTCTCAATTTAGAGAGTTGTTATGCTGAGACATCCACTCTTAAGAGCTCCTCAACTAGGGTTGAGTGTTGTTAGGCTTCCTCTCGTTTAAGAGAGTCATCCTGCTGAAGCCTCCGCTCTCCAGAGCACCGCTTAGGCAGAAATATGGGTTCGTAGGCTCTCCCCTTTTGAGCCTCACTAACTGCCTCTGGCGTTGAGTGTAGCTAGGTCTCCTGTCACTTTAGACAGTCGTCATGTTGAGACCTCCACTCTTCAGGGTTCCCCTACCAGGATCGAGTGTCGTTAGGCTTCCTCTCGTTTTAGAGAGTCATCCTGCTGAAGCCTCCGCTCTCCAGAGCACCGATTAGGCAAAAATATGGGTTCGTAGGCTCTCCCCTTTTTTGAGCCTCACTAACTGCCTCTGGCGTTGATTGTAGCTAGGTCTCCTCTCATTCTAGAAAGTCGTTATGCTGAGACCTCCACTCTAAAGATCTCCTCAACTAGGGTTGAGTGTTGTTAAGCTCCTCTCGTTTAAGAGAGTCGTCCTACTGAAGCCTCCGCTCTTTAGAACGAGTTTGAAGGTCTTTTGTTTTTGAGCCTCACTAACTGCCTCTGGCGTTGAGTGTACTATTCACCTCTCCTTTAGACAACGTTGCTGAGACCTCCACTCTTAATATTCCCCTACCAGGGTTGAGCGTTGTTAGGTTTCCTCTTGTTTAAGAGAGTCGTCTTGCTGAAGCCTCCGCTCCCCCGAGCTCCACTTAGGGAGTAATATGAGTTGTAGGCTCTTTTTTTTGAGCCTCACTAACTGACCCTGGCGTTGAGTGTAGTCAGGTCTTCTCTCATTCTAGAGAGTTGTTATGCTGAGACCTCTACTCTTAAGAGCTCCTCAACTAGGGTTTAGTGTTGTTAGGCTCCTCTCGTTTAGGAGAGTCATCCTTCTGAAGCCTCTGCTCTTAAGAGCTGCTCAACTAGGGTTGAGTGTTGTTAGGCTCCTCTCGGTTAGGAGAGTCAACCTGCTGAAGCCTCCGCTCTTTAGAACTCCGTCTTTGGCAGTAATANTGGCAGTAATATGGGTTTGTAGGCTCTTTTCTTTTTTGAGCCCCACTAACTGCCTCTGCTGTTGAGTGTAGCTAGGTGTCCTCTCACTTTAGACAGTTGTTATGCTGAGACCTCCACTCTTAAAGAGTTCCCCTACCAGGATCAAGTGTCGTTAGGCTTCCTCTCGTTTAGGAGAGTCATCCTGCTGAAGCCTCTGCTCTCCAGAGCTCCGATTAGGCAGTAATATGAGTTTGTAGGCTCTTCCTTTTTTTTAGCCTCACTAACTGCCTCTGGCGTTGGGTGTAGCTAGGTCTCCTCTCGCTTCAGAGAGTCGTTATGCTGAGACCTCCACTCTTAAGAGCTCCTCAACTAGGGTTGAGTGTTGTTAGGCTTCCTCTTGTTTAAGAGAGTCGTCTTGCTGGAACCGCCGCTCCCCAGAGCTCCGCTTAGGCAGTATATGAGTTGTAGGCTCTTTCTTTTTGAGCCTCAATAACTACCTCTGGCGTTGAGTGTAGTCAGGTCTCCTCTCGATTTAGAGAGTTGTTATGCTGAGACATCCACTCTTAAGAGCCCCTCAACTATTGTTGAGTGTTGTTAGGCTTCCTCTCGTTTAAAAGAGTCATTCTGCTGAAGCCTCCGCTCTCCAGAGCACCGATTAGGCAAAAATATGGGTTCGTAGGCTCTCCCCTTTGAAAGCTCATAATGCCTTGGCGTGAGTGTAGCTTTCTCCTATATAGCTCGGTCTCCTCTCGTTTTAGAGAGTCGTTATGCTGAGACCGCCACTCTTAAGAGTTCCCCTTCCAGGATCGAGTGTTGTTAGGCTTCCTCTAGTTTATGAGAGTCATCCTGCTGAAGCCTCCACTCTCCAGAGCACCGCTTAGGCAGAAATATGGGTCGTAGGCTCTCCCCTTTTGAGCCTCACAAACTGCCTCTGTTGTTGAGTGTAGCTAGGTCTCCTCTCAATTTAGGGAGTCGTTATGCTGAGACCTCCAATCTTAAGAGCTCCTCAACTAGGGCTGAGTGTTGTTAGGCTTCCTCTCATTTAGGAGAGTCATCCTGCTGAAGCCTCCGCTCTTTAGAACTGAGTTTGAAGGCTCTTTTCGTTTTTGAGCCTCACTAACTGTCTCTGGCATTCAGTGTAACTGGGTCTCCTCTCACTTTAGAGAGTCGTTATGCTGAGACCTCCACTCTTAAGAGCTCCTCAACTAGGGTTGAGCGTTGTTAGGCTCCTCTTGTTTAGGAGAGTCGTCTTGCTGAAGCCTCCGCTCCCCCGAGCTCCGCTTAGGCAGTAATATGAGTTGTAGGCTCTTTCTTTTTGAGCCGCACTAACTGCCTGTGGCGTTGAGTGTATCTAGGTCTCCTCTCGCTTTAGAGAGTTGTTATGCTGAGACCTCCACTATTAAGAGCTCCTCAACTAGGGCTGAGGGGTGTAGGGGCTACTCGGGTAAGAGGAGAGTCATCCTGCTGAAGCCTCCGCTCTCCAGAGTACCGCTTAGGCAGAAATATGGGTTCGTAGGCTCTCCCCCTTTGAGCCTCACTAACTGCCTCTGGCGTTGAGTGTAGCTAGGTCTCCTCTCACTTTAGAGAGTCGTTATGCTGAGACCTCCACTCTTAAGAGTTCCTCAACGAGGGTTGAGTGTTGTTAGGCTCCTCTCGTTTAGAAGAGTCATCCTGCTGAAGCCTCCGCCTCCAGGAATACGATTAGGCAAAAAATATGGGTTCGTAGGCTCTCCCCTTTTGAGCCTCACTAACTGCCTCTGGCGTTGGGTGTAGCTAGGTCTCCTCTCGCTTTAGAGAGTCGTTATGCTGAGACCTCCACTCTTAAGAGCTCCTCAACTAGGGTTTAGTGTTGTTAGGCTCCTCTCGTTTAGGAGAGTCATCCTGCTGAAGCCTCCGCTCTTTAGAACTGAGTTTGAAGGCTCTTTTCGTTTTTGAGCCTCACTAACTGTCTCTGGCGTTGAGTGTAGCTAGGTCACCTCTCACTTTAGACAGCCGTTATGCTGAGACCTCCACTCTTAATAGTCGCCCTACCAGGGTTGAGCGTTGTTAGGTTTCCTCTCGTTTAAGAGAGTCGTCTTGCTGAAGCCTCCGCTCCCCCGAGCTCCACTTAGGGAGTAATATGAGTTGTAGGCTCTTTTTTTTGAGCCTCACTAACTGCTTCTGGCGCTGAGTATAGTCAGGTCTCCTCTCGCTTTAGAGAGTCGTTATGCTGAGACCGCCACTCTAAAGAGCTCCTCAACTAGGGTTGAGTGTTGTTAGGCTCCTCTCGTTTAGGAGAGTCATCCTTCTGAAGCCTCTGCTCTTAAGAGCAGCTCAACTAGGGTTGAGTGTTGTTAGGCTCCTCTCGGTTAGGAGAGTCAACCTGCTGAAGCCTCCGCTCTTTAGAACTCCATCTTTGGCAGTAATATGCGTTTGTAGGTCTTTTTTATTTTCTTTTTGAGCCTCAATAAAGGACCTCTGGGTTGAGTGTAGCTAGGTTTCTCCTCTAACCCCCCCCCACCCCCCCCCTCCCACCCCCCCCCCCCCCCCCCCCCCCCCCCACCCCCTCATTAGACAGTTTCTGCGGAGACCTCGACTCTTAAGAGTTCCCATTACCAGGGGGGGATCGAGTGTCGTTAGGCTACCTATCGTTTAAGAGAGTCATCCTGATGAAGCCTCCGCTCTCCAGAGCACCGCTTAGGCAGAAATATGGGTTCGTAGGCTCTCCCCTTTTTGAGCCTCACTAACTGCCTCTGGCGTTGAGTGTAGCTAGGTCTCCTCTCGCTTCAGAGAGTCGTTATGCTGAGACCTCCACTCTTAAGAGCTCCTCAACTAGGGTTGAGTGTTGTTAGGCTCCTCTTGTTTAGGAGAGTCATCCTGCTGAAGCCTCCGCTGTTTAGAACTCCGTCTTTGGCAGTAATACAAGCTGTAGGCTCTTCCTTTTTTAGCCTCACTAACTGCCTCTAGCATTGAGTGTAGCTAGGTCTCTTCTCACTTTAGGAAGTCGTTATGCTGAGACCTCCACTCTTAAGAGCTCCCCTAGCAGGATTGAGTGTCGTTAGGCTTCCTCTCGTTTAAGATAGTCATCCTGCTGAAGCCTCCGCTCTCCAGAGCACCGCTAAGGCATAAATATGGGTTCGTAGGCTCTCCCCTTTTTTGAGCCTCACTAACTGCCTCTGGTGCTGAGTGTAGTCAGGTCTCCTCTCCCTTTAGAGAGTTGTTATGCTGAGACATCCACTCTTAAGAGCCCCTCAACTATTGTTGAGTGTTGTTAGGCTTCCTCTCGTTTAGGAGAGTCAACCTGCTGAAGCTTCCGCTCTTTAGAAATCCGTCTTTGGCCTTAATATGAGTTTGTAGGCTCTTTTCTTTTTTGAGCCTCACTAACTGCCTCTGGCGTTGAGTGTAGCTAGGTCTCCTCTCACTTTAGAGAGTCGTTATGCTGAGACCTCCACTCTTAAGAGCTCCTCAACTAGGGTTTAGTGTTGTTAGGCTTCCTCTCGTTTAAGAGAGTCATTCTGCTGAAGCCTCCACTTTGCATAGCTCCGCTTAGGAAGTATTAATGTGTAGGCTCTTGAGCCTCACTAACTGCAACTGACGTTGAGTGTAGCCAGGTCTCCTCTCATTCTAGAGTGTCGTTATGCTGAGACCTCCACTCTTAGAGTTCCGTACTTTGGTAGGTAAGCTAGTCTACGACGCTGGTGAGCTTTGTGCCTGCCTGTAGAGGTTTGTGGCTCGGGTCCTGGCAAAAGCGATTTGGCTGGGGCAGGGATGGTGTTCCTTGAGTCCTTGACTTAAGGAATCCAGTTTTAGGCACTCATCCCTCAGCATGGCAGCGTGGGTCGACAGTTCCCCTAGCGCCCTCTAGAGGATGCAGCATGGGGTTCCCTTTCGAAAGGGAATGTCTCCGGTTACGCATGTAACCATGGTTCCCTGAGAACAGGGAATGAGACGCTGCGTCTCATTGCCATGCTTCGGGCATTCCTGCTTGTGTCTCCTTCAGACAAAGAAGTGGATGACGTTTTCCACAGGTGCTCTTTTATGCCCGCACTCGCGTTATTGTTTACGTCATAGGCTGCCACCTGCCAATGTCAAGTTCATTGTCGTTTTTACATTCATGCTTCAGACACCGGTCACACTGAAGGCGTTCCCCTAGCGCCCTCTAGAGGACGCAGCGTCTCGTTCCCTGTTCTCAGGGAACCATGGTTACATGCGTAACCTGAGACGTTCTTCTACAAAATGGAGCTTCATTAATTAAATATAATGAAACATAAGGCCTTGTAAGGCCTATACAGGCCCCCGTCTATGGAAGAATTTCAACATGAAAGGACTTGCATGGACAAAAAAATAAAATAAAAAATTATAATAATTATAACAACAACAAAATGCACTCAATGTCAAATGCAGAAATGTTAATGCATCCGTTCATGACCTCTAGGTTAGATTATTGTAACGTTTTATTGGGTGGTTGTTCTGCACGTTAATAAACAAACTCCAGTTGGTCCAAAATGCAGCAGCTAGTGTTCTTACTAGAACCAGGAAGTACGACCACATTAGTCCGGTTCTGTCAACTCTGCACTGGCTACCTATTAAACATCGTATACATTTTAAAATCTTGGCTATAATTATAAAGACCTGAATGGTTTAGCTCCTCAGTACTTGAGCGAGCTCTTATCGTATTATAGTCCTTCACGTCTGCTGCTTTCTCAAAACTCTGGCAATTTGATAATATCTAAAATATCAAAATCAACTGTGGCGGCAGATCCTTTTCCTATTTAGCATCCAAACTCTGGAATAACCTACCTAACATTGTTCGGGAGGCAGACACACTCTGTCAGTTTAAATCTAGATTAAAGACCCATCTCTTTAACGTGGCTTACACATAACATACTAACACATTTCTAATATTAAAATCCGTTTAAAGGATTTTTAGGCTGCATTAACTAGATCAACCGGAACCGAGAACACTTCTCATAACACCCGATGTACTTGCTACATCGTTAGAAGAATGTCATCTATGCTAATATTAGTCTGTTTCTCTCTTATTCTGAGGTCAACGTAGCCACCAGATCCAGTCCATATCCCATCGAAATGGTGGATGGGCACCTAGAGACGACCTCAACAGCCACTGAATTTCAGTGGAGAACATGTCAACTAGACAAACTCTAAGAGACAGATCCCCTGTGAAGACCTTGATGGCCATTGCCACAAAACCATGAGAACCAAACGAGTACTCTGCTCAATCTGACCTGTGTTGCAGCCTGGAATTAAGCTATGCCATGCTGGTTTTGTCTGGCCAGAGGAAAGCTGTCCCCCGACTGAACCTGGTTTCTCCCAAGGTTTTTTCTCCATTTCTGTCACCAATGGCGTTTTGGTTCCTTGCCACTGTCGCCTTTGGCTTGCTTAGTTGGTGACGCTTGACTGACTGCACAGACACTATCTGAAGAGAGCTGAACTGGATGACGACATCACTGAACTGACTTTAGCTGGAAAATGACTCTTTTCCTGTTTGACACTGAAAAGCTGCTTTGACAATCAGTATTGTCTAAAGCGCTATACTTAAAAAAAAAAAAAAAAAATAAAGTGGGAGTTGCTTAGGGTATCTGACAAGGCCAAATAAAACAAAATGTTCTTAGTTTTAAACCTCTACCTTACCTATCCCAAAGACAAGAAAACACAGTTCACTACCCTAACTGCCTAACCCAAAAAACAGAGCTCAAAAAGTTCTACAAACAGATATGGCATCAGACTCATTACTATCCCAATTTACAATATTTACAAGACTATTTAAAGAGCCAAGCAAACCCAAGTTTAGAGGACAATCCAAAAATCTGTGTCAAACAGGCAAAGGGGTCAAATGCACCAGCAGATCTTTTGATACAACACATTTTCAACCAAACACAAAACAAAAAGCAAACAGTACTCACAATCTCAAAACTTTCTTAATACCAACTCTAACACACAAACTCTGCACTGTAAAAAACCAACTGCTCAGATCACAAGATGGCAAAGATGGCCACTGAGGAAGTGATGTGACTTTTAAAGTTCTGTAGGCCATTACGAAGACAGCAACAATCAGCCTGCAGGAGCCAATCAGACGACACAATCTACTTATCAAATTAATACCTTATTTATTTATATTATATAATATATTGCTGAATGATGTGGATTCTCAAATGCAAACTGTGTGTGTGTTACCTGCTCAAAAGACAGCAGGGATATTCATTTACTTTATATTCATTTACTGTTTATATTATATAGATATATATATATGTATATAATAGTGATACAATGATCGCAATAACCACAGGTTTACACGCATTGTTCCTCGAAAATGACTTGCAGTTTTACACCCTCAACCGCGAGAGGGCTAAATCTTCCGTACTGCCAAGCTTTGACGTTATCTATGGTTTGGTAACACTTTAGAATAATGGTCTGTTGTTAACAAGTAACTATGCAGGAAGTTATAGGTAGTACTACATTAACACTTAAGTTAATATGCTACTGTTAAATAATAGAGGAGCAAGATTAACTAAGCAGTAAGTAGTAGCAAATTTAGGACAAAACGTAGTTCCTTATTAGATATTTGATAATTAAATAAAAATATCCTCATTGAGAACTACTCAATCATCACTTCTTAATTATTAAAATTTTTAAGTGAATTTTTATTTTTATTATTATTCTATGTTTAAGTTTGAACATCCATCCTTTGGTAAGAGTAGTAGTCACAATTTCAACCTGTAGCCGACTTATTTGGGGGATATCATATTCATAAATTAGTTTCCACAAAGAACCCAATTGTTCACTTTTAAGATGTTACTGTTGTGATTAGTAATTAATTGGTTATTCTTTATTAATTGGTCATAGTTCGCAAGTAATTTTTTACTAGTAGTTTTTAGTAATTATCAAATATCTAATAAGGAACTACCTTTATCCTAAATTTTCTACTACTTACTGCTTAGTTAATCTTGCTTCTCTATTAGCTAATATTATTAAGTTAAGTGTTAATGTAGTACTACTACCTATTACTTCCTACATAGTTACTTGTTAACAATGGACCATTATTCTAAAGTGTTACCCTGAGTTTAGTTGCTAAACCTGCTTTGTGGAACACCCCTGTTCACCATAAGATTTACATGCAGCGTGGACAGTGATGCTAGTGATGTGCAGAATGCAGCATAGGAGATATTTATACATAGAAAATGAGTCTGTGTGTGTTGAGGTGAAACTGTGTGTATACAGAGAGGAAGCGAGAATTAACAAAAGGAGGGATCCAGAGAAGAAAAGGGGTTTTTGTCAGGACATGTTATGATGGGCATGTTGGTAATTACAGAGTGAGTGTGGTGTTTGGAAACTCAGCATACAGTTCTGCCAACACGCACTTGCAAAATAACTTGAGCCTGGAGCATTCAATGACCTAATTCATACAGACACAATTATAAACACAAGCACATGTGCACTCACACATACAGACCAACACATGTAATCAGCATTATTGGCAAATCGTGTTTAGTCAATGTGTATACAAGCACACCACAGGTTTGAACTGCCTGAAAAGTTGATGAATATACATTCCAAAAACAGCAGCAATGCAAAATGCAACATTTGTGTAACTACTAAGTAATCATGTAAGTAATTATGGCAACAACAAAAAAACATAACATTTTTTGTCACAATTTTTGTCACAAAAGCAGGAATGAATTTGCTGATCATGATTATGGGCATCAGATAAAGCTCTCAGTTCACACATTCTATCCAAGGCAAGTAAGCAATTGTGAGCTGTCATACAGCAGAGCAACAGTCTGACCGTAACCACAGACTCCAGTCTTTTGTTATGAGGTTGGCAAATCAAAACATAGAAGAAAAAAAAATGACACACTTAACGTGTGCTAAACCATTCAGTGCACTTTTGAAAATCTTATAGTCCATTATAAGAATTGTCAATGTCATTTCACATTATGACTGTACTGTATTTTGGATGGTTTCCTGACCTCCTGACCTGCTCTTAGAAATAAATGTTTCACTGCAGTTTTGCAGAAGTCATCATTGCGAAGATGTTTTTTTTTTCCAGGGTTTCGATGTAAACATATGCCAGGAACAGACTAAATAGCTATTGTAAATATTCCTTAAGACAGCAGTTAAATGTACAAAACACTTTTAAGCACAGAAAACACATTTCTCATGCAACCTGTGTAAAGATTCAAAGTGTTCTCACTTTGACAAATTAATTTTGTGTACAAACCTACATATAATTCTAACGATGCTTCAAATGATGCTTTCTCAGAAATAACTTTTTTCATGGTTTTACCACAGGACATGTTCCAATAACTTATGTTTTTAAGTGTGGCGTGAGTGTCCATATAGCCATGTACATGTAAAAGGTAAAACAACAACAAGAACAATGACAACAACAACAACAGTATTTTAAACTAAAATTGTTACAGATCAGAAGGCCAGAGGCAGTTGTTAATAGACTAATGGATTAGAGGACAGCGTCCCTGTAGTGGTGATTTTAAGCTCATGCTCCTTGTAGAAACAGCAGAAATTGTACAATTGTTTCCATATGTGCATCAAACTGCTTTTCTATTATTCAAACTCCTCCTTCTCCTTATTTTTTTTTGCTCTCTCTCTCTCTTTCTCTCTCTTTTGTAATAATTTGGAGTTTTTAAAACTTTTATGACGTCTGTTTTAATCAGAACAACCTGGCATATTTTGGCATGGCTACAGACTTATGGTAATTCAATCATTGTGAGAGAGAAAGAGAAAAAGTCAAAGTTACAGAGAGAGAGAGAGAGAGATGAGAAAAAAGAACAGAGTAAAAAAAAAAGACTGTAACCATCTTTCTCTCGACTGTGAGGCGATTTAAGCAAAAATAGAAGTTCCATTACAGATGGAGGAATGGAAAGTAGTGAAGGCAAGAAGAATCACATAAGATGAAACCTGGGGGCCCCATTGCAAAGCAGACGGATAAGCTCGACAGTAATGGCAGTTGACAGACATGAGTTCACGGCAGGTTTGTGATGACATCACTGGCTAATTTCTGCAAGTTTTATGTCTCTCCAAACGCGTTTAGTTAAACATGTAACACACACACACATACACGGGTTTGTTTTTGTGAATTGTGGGGACATTCCACAGGTGTAATGGTTTTTATACTGTACAAACTGTATTTTCTATTGCCCTACACCTAAACCTACCCCTTACAGGAAATTTTCTGCATTTTTAGATTTTCAAAAAAACTAATTCTGAATGATTTATAAGCCTTTTGAAATATGGGGACCCTCAAAATGTCCCCATAAATCACTTTCTTTTTGTAATACCTATGTCATACCCATGTCATTATACAAATTTGTGTCCTCATAAATCACAAAAACGCTCACACACATACACACCCTCCCCCCCACACACACACACACACACACCTTTTCCCTGAATACCCATGATGAACTATAAATAAAAACTAGATTTAGATTTTCTGAAGAAAATGTGAGTGATATTTGCCCACGCAAAATTCAACCCCTATGATGCTACCTTTCTGTGTGGTTCAGACCCTGGTTTCTGATTTTGGGTCCCACAACAATCCCTTTGTGGGTCCCCTTTTGCACCACTAGAGCCAGCACCTGTCAGGATTTTGACTCTAAAGATGGTTTTCCTCAAGGCTATTACTTTTCTGTAGAGAATTTCTTGAAACCTTCTAGGCACGCTCTAGGCATGTGTTGTTGTCACAAGATACTAATGACAGACACTTCCCTCACAGGCTGGGGTGCGGTCTTTGATGGCCATCCAGTCCAAGGGATCTGGAGAGGTCATCTTCTCAACTGGCACATCAATTGCCTCGAAGTGGACAACACTGTGGTATTCTCTTACTTAAATCGCAAAGGCGGACTACGCTCACGCCACCTGAACAGGCTAGCGCAGCAGATTCTGCTTTGGGCACAGGACAAGTTCATGTCCCTCAGGGTGATTTACATTCCTGGGCATATGAATGTGGGAGCAGACTTACTGTCCAGACAAGCTGTGACACACGGGGAATAGAAACTCCACTCTGAAGTAGTCAGTAAAATTTGGGAAAGATTTTACGAAGCAGAGGTGGACCTCTTTGCTTCACAGGAAACAGCACAATGTCCCCTCTACTTCTCTCTGACTCATCCAGCTCCCCTGGGTCTGGATGTAATGGCCCATACGTGGCCCAGACTGCGTCTTTACGCATTTCCCCCGATCACTCTGCTCCCTGGAGTTCTGGCCATGGTCCATCAACAAGGGTCTGGCCTCATACTGATAGCGCCCTGTTGGCCGACCTGGGTGTGGTTCTCAGATCTAATATCCCACCTTGATTGCTCGTGGGCAATTCTGGTCAGGAAAGATCTCTTATCTCAGGTGCAGGGGACAGTATTTCACCCACAGCCTGAGCTCTGGAACCTTCATGTCTGGACCCTGAGAGGGACCAACTAAGAGATGCTGATCATCCAGCCGATGTAGTACAAACTATGCTAAGTGCTAGGACTCCCTCCACTAGAAGAAGTTATGCCCTCAGATGGCATGTTTTTCAAAGTTGGTGTATGACACACTATGCAGACCCAGTTCACTGCCAAGTTGTTTCAGTGCTGGAGCTCCTGCAAGAAAAACAATCCTTAGGTACATGTCCTGGTACTCTCAGAGTCTATGTGGTCACCATTTCAGCTTGCCACGCTCTGATCGACGGGGTCTCTGTGGGGAAGCACCCTCTAGTCGCCCGCTTCATTCGTTTAGCTAAGAGGTCGAGGCTGCCCACCAGAGCAACACATCCCTTTGTGGGTCTGGTTGGGACCCCTTTTGAACTACTAGAGCCAGCGCCTTCAGGTTTCTTACTCTAAAGATGGGTTTTCTCAAGGCTATTACTTTTCTATAGAGAATTGGGGATTTGCAGGCTCTGTCAGTCTCGCCATCCTACTTAGACTTTGACTCTTGGCTGGTCAAAGCTATTTTGCATCCTCACCCTAATTATCTTCCCAAATTTCCATTCTCGACCATATCGAGATCGTTCTTGAAGCCTTCTGCCCTCCACCGTTCAGGACACAGAGCAAGAAATTACATACATTATTTTTTACTATGTTTTTTAAAATGTAAAAAAAAAAAAAAAAAAACTTTGTATGTTAATAATACAGTGGAAGTGCTTCATCACGTTGTACTACGATGCTGCTGAGCAAATAGATAAACAATGAGTAATGGCTTTGCAACCCAAAATATCCCACTCAATATACTCTACGGCTACGTACGTATGAAATTCTTTCATTCATCTACCAGGAGAAAATCACCTTTGATATCACTGTTACAGTATAGTTTTTATGTAATTTTTATGGGTGAGAAGTATGTGTGGGCTAAGCCTTCATTTCACGCTTATATCTGTGTATGGGACTTTGTGTGAGCACATGGCCTTGTGTCAACATGTATGAAGTAATTAACGGGTTTGCGTGTGTTTCCATGGCAGTGGAAATGTATAATTGACTTCACGTTTGGGCGTATGCACAATGAATGCACTCTTTCATTGGTTAAGATGTTAGCTTAACATTATAACTCAAAAGAATATCTCTCTTTCTCTCTGTCCATTTTTATCAAATTTTCTCCTCTTGTTCTTGCCAGGTCTCTTTAAATGCAGCACAGTGTATTCTTTGTGTGTTTGCCCCCGAGTGTGCATGTTTTTTTGGACTTTTGATTATAACATGTAAGCATTTACATTCTGCTTAACTTCTTTGTGTCTGCTTGAGTTGTTGTTGGTGTGTGTGTGTAAAATAATCTTTATGCATTTGCCGAGACACGCAGATGTGCACACACAACTTCACATGACATCTGTTATGGACTGTGTCGTGATATCATTACAGACAACTTGCTGTTGATTAAAGCCTACTGTCTCTCTCTCTCTCTTCACACACACACACACACAAACAAACAAACAAACAAACACACACATCTCTTTTCTTCCTTCAGCCTGAGGCTCACTCCATTCTGCGGTTTCTCCTCCACTTGCTTTCAAACGGGGGCCCATTTTATGTTCTCTAAAAACTCACTCAACCGTACTCTGTTCTTTTTCTTACTTTTTTGTTCTTATGCCCTCATATATTTCTTTTACTGATCTGTATGCATTGGATATATTCTTATATTCCATATTTGTACCACAAGAATACTGGTTAATTACGCTGATGTGTACAGGAAGGCTTCTGTCATGATGTAGTGGGGTCCAAAAGTTTGAGACCATTTTGAAAATCTGGGAATTATTTTATTTTTCATTCAAGCCTGCAAAATAAACAAAATAGTTAAGGTTATCAAAAAAAAAAATGTAACACCAAAAAAAAAAAAAAAAAAGTTATTATGTAAAATAAAGAAGAAATATTATACTTGACCCAAGTATTTGATATATCTAGACACATGTATTTGGCTCATTCTGCGGCTTTTGACTCAAATATGTCAGTCTGAACCCCCACTAAAATGTAATCCTGGGTTATCTTGCTTAACATTTCACACATTTGCATAATTTGACAATTTGGTAAACAATTAATTCTGGGCATTCATTCGCTGATGATTCACACTGTACATTACTACACTCAGGGTTAATGTTAATGTATTTGCCTATTTGCAGTGTCAGTGTCACCGATTGGAGGAACACTGAACACGACCTGTGTTCTTCTTGAATGGATGTTTTGAACCATAAAGGTAAGAATTAAATGGTCTCTTACTAAATCCAGTTGACGCATTTTCAGTCACCGTTTGACATTTTTCCACTCAAATGATGAAACAACTGTTTATAAAACACATAGTGTTTCTGCCAAGCATCTAGTCTTAAAGGGTTCATGACATGAAAAATCTATTTTGCCTTGATCTCTTGACATATAAGAGGTCTTTGTTCCATTAAAACATCTTGCAAATTTCATAGTTTAAAAACTCCTCTTCATTATAAACAAACCATTTATTTAATCAAGCTCCAAAAATGACTTGTTTTGATATTGAGGGCAGTTGTGGCCTAATTGTCGAGAGAGTTGGAATTGTAACCTGAAGGTCGTGGATTCAAGTCTCAGTACCGGCAAGAAATGGAGGTGGGGTGGAGTGTACGAACAGCACTCTCTCTTCCACCCTCATTACCCATAACTAAGGTGCCCTTGTGCTCCTACACTGTAGCGCTCATTGACCAGAATACAAACGCAAACAGTACCCTCCGTGGCCCTTTGTTTTTGTTTTTCCTTCGCTTTTTAACTCAATGTTTTGTTGCCGTTGTGTCCATGGGTCCCCCTTTTTTTTGTTTATTCCCTTTGCCCGGAATATTTCTTCCTCCTGCTGGAGCAGAGGGAAAAATTGCTCGAGGGCCACACCAGACTGTTCCTGTCCTTGCCAACCTCTCCAGCTACCCGGACGACGCGCTCTGTGTGTTCTACGATGCCAGTTTACACTCCGAGTAGAGAGCTCCGTTGTCCAAGGAAGGCCCTCGAGCGAATTTCGCCGCATTGTGGAGGTGGCAAAACCCCGGCCCTAGTGCCCCCCCCACCATCTCGCTGCTGCGCGGAGTCGTAGAGCCCGAGCTCAGCCGCGGCCGGACGACCCTTGACGCAGGGAGCAATAGAGCAACGGATCGCTGCTGAGGGCCGGAGCTGCAAGTGACACGTCAGATCAGGTGCGAGAGCCGGTGACAGTGCCCACCATGAGGGGAGCAAGCCGTGGACGGTGAGAGCGCGGAGTGGAGCTTCGCCCACTGCAACGCGGCTGAGGGTGAGCTAATAGTGCATCTGGGATTGCTGGACTTTGAGGGGGACCTAATAGACTGGGAAACAGATTTGGAAGCCAACTTGCCCCCTCTCCTCTCTCCATTGTCCCCACTTCTCCCGTCCAGCCCTGAGTGGGCTCCCATTTACCAGTCCAGCGCAGAGAGGGTTCCAGTCCCCGAGTTTAACCCAGAGAAGGCTCCAGTCCCCGAGTTTAGCCCAGAGAAAGTTCCTGTTCCCATTTTTAGCCCAGAGAAGGCTCCAGTTCCCATGTCAAGCCGTCAGAGAGGCCCATTCCCACGTCCAGCCCTGAGAGGGATCCTGGTACCGCCACCCACCCACCCACGCGCTTCTCTGCCGTCTGCTCACCCTCAGCCCACCATCAGCACGGTGCGAGCTCCGCGGGACTGGCATCCTCCAACTTCGCTGGGGCTGGAGTATCCCTTGACTCCGCCTCCAGCCTCTAAGCCCCGGACTCCGCTTCAGCTTATGAACCATCGGCTCCACCATGGCTCCCAGAGGCGTACAGTAACTAAGTACATTTACTTGAGTATTGTACTTAAGTACACTTTTTGAGTAACTGTACTTTACTTGAGTATTATTTTTTCTGTGAACTTATGACTTTAACTTCACTACATTTGAAAGACTAATATTGTACTTTTCACTCCACTACACTTCTGTTAAGGTCCTCGAAGTAGAAAGTCGTTATCAGCTTTGAAAGTCAGTGGGTGATTTTTTTTTCTTCTCTAAAACGTGACTTTCTTTTTTTTTCAGACGGTTTATCAGTAATCACTCTTGGGGCCACAAGAAGAGATTTCCCAGCATTTTTTAACACTGACCAGTTGCAAATGTGAAATTTATTTACAACAAATTAGTCTTGCTGTTTTGCTTTTTTGTTAAAGCAGTGTTGCTGTTGTAAAGTTATACAGCTACATTTGTGTTGCTGGGTTTTAAAGCAGGTTTTTGATTTTTTTTTTTCCCTTATCACTCGGTATTTTACAGGATTTCACTGTCCACTCTGTTCAAATGTGGATGAATGGCTACACATAGATGTGTGCACACACTGTCAGAGCTATGTGAGATCACTACCATCCTGCTTTTGTGGGGGTGGGTAGGGGTGTTCAATAATGTTTTTTGTTTCGTTTTTTTCCCCATAGGTTTTTAACATTCTAAAAGCTCTTTATTCCAAATATACTACAAGCTAGTCAGTGTATTCAGTAGGTGTAATATATTCTATGTTGCCTCAATAGTATTTCAAGTATTATGTACAACAATAAAACAGTGCATTGACATAAAAAAGGAAATTTACTTTTGCTACTTACTGTAAGTACTTTTAAAAGCAAGTTCTTCTGTACTTTTACTTAAGTAAAAATCTGTCTTTACAACTTTTACTTGTAATGGAGTAATATTTGACCAGCAGTATCTGTACTTTCACTCAAGTAATGGAGTTGAGTACTTTGTCCGCCTCTGATGGCTCCTAGCTCCCTCCTCTCTGCCGTGGCCTGGCAGTCCACTAGCTCCGCCAGGCTACCTCATCCCTCCGGCTCCGCCTTGGTCTGGCGTCGACCATCCTGCGCCTTGGGACTCCACTCCTCTGGCTGCGCCTTGTCCCTGCGTCCCTCCGGCTTCTTTGGCTCCTCCTCAGTCCTCTGTCGCTCTGGCTCCACCGTGGCCTTTCGGATCCCTGCCTCCACGTCAGTCGCCGGCGCCATCTGCTCTGCCTTGACCCTTTGGATCCTCCCCATCGGCCTGGCTCATCGGCTCTCCGTCTCGGGCTCCTCCGCCACCTGCTCCGCCGCCGTTGGTTGGCCCCCTGGAGTCGTCGGCCCTTCCTCCTCCATGGCTCCTCCCTCCGTCGGCTCCACCGTAGGTTGCCATAATGGCTGTAGCCTGAGTTCTGCTTGAAAATGACAAAGATCTGAAATAATCTAATAGAAACACCTTTAAGTTGGCAAATGCACCCTACTATGGCCCTCCCCCTAAGACCATCCGGGCGAGGTGCTTTATTAGGGTTTTCCCTCGCAAGACGGCCAGCTATCTCCTCCTCTGTAAGAGTGATGGTATTCCAGACATGGCCACACACTTGGTCAGCCCTAACTGCATGTGTGGTTTTGTCAAACATACTGTAAAACTGATTTAATTAATTCACAAATGAACAAGTATTTGTGAATGGGCTGTGTTGCTTCTGGGTCTCTCTACCCATCCTAATATTCAGACAGTTCCATACTTTACGAGCATCCCCAATGACAATCTGTTTCTCCATTTTATCTCTATGTCATTACCTGGATTTCCTGGAGTTCTTGTCTTTTGTCTTTAAAAAGTACCATATTACTTGAGCAAAAGCAGAAACCTCACAAACCGATCGTTTCGTGTCTTAGGACATCAATGTGAACACACTCTCTCTCCTCCTTCTCTCCACTCTCGGAGATGGACATTTCCAAACGTATCCTTTTCCAATCCCCTAACTAACCTTCCACTTGATCCCATCCCCACTCACATACGTCAGGCCATTTCTTCTTCAGTAATACCAGGGCTTACTTACATTATCAACACCTCTCTTCACACTGGTACATTTCCCACAGCATTTAAGCAGAAAATGAAGAAACTTCATGCTTAAGAAACCCTCTCTAAATCCAGCACTTTTAGAAAACTACAGACCGGTATCCCTTCTTCCGTTCATTGCAAAGACACTTGAGCGAGTTGTGTTCAACCAACTCTCTATGTTCCCTGCACTGAACAACCTCCTGGACAACAACCAATTTGGCTTCAAAAGCGCCCACTCAACTGAGAATGCCCTGCTCTCGGTTACTGAAGCCATGAGACTGGCAAGGGCAGCTTCCAAATCCTCAGTACTCATCTTGCTGGATCTGTCTGTTGCTTTTGACACTGTTAACCACCAGATTCTCCTGTCAACCCTTTTGGAAAATGGCATCTCAGGAACCGCACTCCAATGCTTTAAGTCTTACCTCTCAGGTAGGTCTTTCAGGGTGTCTTGGAGGGGTGAGGTTTCTAAGTCACAACTTCTTGCTACTGGGGTTCCTCAAGGCTCAGTGCTTGGTCCTCTTCTCTTCTCCATCTACATGTCATCATTAGGATCTGTCATTCAG
Source organism: Sinocyclocheilus anophthalmus (assembly GCA_018155175.1). Taxonomy (NCBI): domain Eukaryota; kingdom Metazoa; phylum Chordata; class Actinopteri; order Cypriniformes; family Cyprinidae; genus Sinocyclocheilus; species Sinocyclocheilus anophthalmus. Next base: position 93,294 of record JADLZN010000103.1, read on the forward strand.
AAGCATGGCTTTTCTTATCACTGCTATGCTGATGACACTCAACTCTATTTCTCTTTCCAACCAGATGATCCGATGGTAGCTGTTTGCATTGCAGCCTGTTTGACAGATATTTCTGGCTGGATGAAGGACCATCATCTTCAGCTCAACCTTGCTAAGACAGAACTGCTCGTGGTCTCAGCCAACCCAGCACTTCATTAAAGCTTCTCTATACAGCTGGGTTTGTCAACCATAAGTCCTTCCAGGACAGCCAGGAACTTTGCAGTTGTGATTGATGATCAGTTAAGCTTTACAGACCATATTGCTACAATGGCCCGATCCTGCAGATTTGCCTTATACAACATTAGGAAGATTAGACCCTTCCTATTAGAGCAAGCTGCACAACTCCTTGTCCAAGCTCTTGTTCTCTCCAGACTTGACTATTGTAATGCTCTCTTGGCAGGCCTTCCACTGTTGTCTATCAATCCTCAAGTCTCTGCAACTGATCCTGAATGCAGCAGTGAGAGTGGTCTTTAACGAGCCGAAAAAAGCTTACGTTACACCACTTTTCCTCAGTTTATACTGACTACCAGTAGCTGCTCGCATCAAATACAAGGTACTGATGTTTGCCTACAAGACAACAACTGGCGCTGTACCAATATACCTAAACTCGCTAGTTCAAACTTATTCACCCTCCAGAAGCTTGCGTTCTGCAAATGAACGTCGCTTTATTGTGCAATCCCAAAGAGGCACAAAATCACTGTCACAGACCTTTTTCTGGACTGTGCCCAGCTGGTGGAATGACCTCCCTATCTCAATTCGAACAGCAGAGTCTTTGGCCATTTTCAAAATACGTCTAAAGACACATATTTTTCGCCAGCACCTGACGAACTAATACTAGCACTTACCTATTATATTCTATTCTGCTTTATTCTATTCCATTCTATTAAAAAAAACACCCTTTCTATGTGTACTGTGCTAGACTAACGGAGACTTGTCACAGCACTTCTATACTGTTGCTCTCTCATTCGTCTGATTGCTTCTATTGTTCTCGTCATTTGTAAGTCACTCTGGATAAAAGTGTCTGCTAAATGATTAAATGTAAATGCAAATATAAATGTTTAGCATGAGGCTCTGGGTCAGCCGCCGAGCAGTGCCCCGGAAGTCTATTATATTGAACCCATATTAATCACTGATGCTGTCTATGCTGGATACAGATGCATAGACAGCATCTGCCATGTGACAAAGTCCACATGCTTGAGTCTGCTGACAACAGGACAAATGAAAGAATGGAAGAATTTAGCTTTGACTCATCCAGTATAAACAACTCCTTTGCATCTCAGTACAGACTTCAGAAAGATTCATATGAAGGTAAACGAGTAGCAAAACTTGAGAGCTTTTTGATTTGAATATGAGAACTTGTCATATTAATATTCGTATTTGTAAGTTGAAATTTACACTCAAAGCTCTGAAATGAAAAGCTGAATCTCTCGATTTGCACATACAGACAATAATCAAAACACCCATGTTTTTTTTATTCAAAGTTGCAGATTAATAATTACAAATGTGTAAAATGACATTCACATAAACAAAATGACAGACACAAATGTGTCAAATACGACATATTTACGTTTTTGCACTTTACTTCAGTTTCGCTGTACAACCACAAGTCAGGACGTACAACCTTTCAGATCTGGCAGTACAACTTCAAATATTAGTGCTTTGCCTTTTGCTACTCCTTTTGCGATATTCCTGTAGCAAAACTCACTTGTGCACTTGTAAATGCAAAACCAGAGAGCAAAGAGCAGAAGAGGGAGTGGGAATGAGGCCATTTAATTGGTTGATATTTGACCAATAAAATTGGATGGTTTCTTTGTGTGATGAAGTCACGCAACAGCGGCAGTCAGTGTGCCGTTTTATATTTCTGTGTTGTCTTCAGTTTCTTGTGTAAATAAATGACAAAGGTAGAGTATTTCTAATGCAGCGTCTATGGGAGTGAAGTAAATTTGACATTGTTCTCTATACTGACTGCCGTTATCAGTCTCTATTTTTTTTTTTTATGCTAACCCAGTGTATGCAACAATTGTAACCCAGTGATGCTACAAGTGTGAAAGGTTTATCTACCCCAGGTTAAAAGCAGGGTTTTTATGTAGAAAAATGCCAAACAGAAGCACATTCACTTGTGGTTTTTGACTTCTGTACACTCTATTTTCCTCTTTCTTTGGCAAGATTACAAGAAATACCAGTACAGAAGATCATGCCATACATTTACAACACTAACAGGACTGAACTCTGACCTCTAACAGTGCTCCCCCAACCTCCCGTTCCCAGTAACTATTAAACACTGAACACTGAACACACACATGCACTCTTACACAGTTAAAAACTCTAGTTCCTATGTGTGATTTCTCTATTTCTTTTTCTTTGGTCACTCACATCTGTTTCCTTTGATCTAGTCCCTTTGTTCTGCTCTAATCGGTCATATAAGTGATTTGCACATGCAAACGATAGCTACCTTTTTAGATGTTTTGAACTGACAAAATATGCAAATTTGAGGGAAAGAACAGATGCTGTTTCTATCGTGCAGGTCTGGATGGTTTCTTTGTATATATTTCTCTTTTATATATTATTATATTTTCTTCTTTTCTCTTCCTCCTTTTTTCATGCTTTCACTGCCTTCACATCACTCTACCAAAACACTTATATACTTTTCAGTAAACTTTTATATAAAGCCATTCGTATCTCTTAAAATGATTCATGCTTCTGTGATTATTAGGGTTGATGCAGTACCATTCAAGACCCACCATTCTGCACATTTTGTATAGCCTTGTGTCAGTCCAAATCTATTTTATATAGTATGATATAGTATGAATGCGTGTAGTATGAATGTAATCCATACAACCTGCATTCATTATTTTGTCAGTGTTATGTGATCTACCGGCATTAGTTGCCTACTTCACTACCATTCACAAATCTTCTGTGGCCTCATGGGATAGTAAAGTGTCCTTTGGATGTGCACTTCACGATCTCCCTGGAACTAGTATGTTATCGCAGGACTTTTTGCCTGTTATACAACTGTTATATAACTTTTTTAGTGTTATATGAATACAGTGAATTCAGACATATGACTGTTCACATACTGTGCTTCACCAGCAATAGGGGAAGTATGCGATTTTTGATGCAGCCATCATCTGTCTTATCTGACACACTCCTCGAGTTGATGATCTGAATCAGGTGTGTTAAATAAGGAGGACATACAAAATGTGCAGAGCTTTGGGTCCCCAGGACCAGATTTGATTTTCTGTGCATCTGTTCTTGGCAGCCTTGTCTCTGCTGTTCTACCTTGCCGGTATTTGACCCTGTATTGTCTGACTATTCTAAATAAAAGCTGCAAATGGATCCACACGCTTCTGACTTGGCACAACAGAAGACTTTGCCACACAGCGATGCAGCAGCGGTCGTGCAACTATCTACAGCGCTAGCTGCACAGGCCTCACAGCTCGCCATGCACCAACACCAGCTAAACCGGCTTACTATTTTAACCAAGGAGTTGGTCAAAGCACTGCAAGGGCTCAACCTATCGTCACCCGCAGCCGCCTCTCAACAGCCGCCTACTCACAGTAGCCCTCCACCAGCTCAGACACCCCCAATCAGTCCACGACTCGCTTTCCCCAAAAAATTTGATGGTGAACCCGCCAGATGCAAAGGCTTCCTACTCCAGTGCTTGCTCTTTGTTAACCAACAGCCCTCACTGTACCCCACAGACTCTAGCCGTATTGCCTTTGTTTGCTCATTACTCACTGGGAAGGCGCTGGAGTGGGTCACCGCTGTCTGGAGGATGGATGGTTCGTCATTTCCCACCTTCAATGCATTCCTTCAACATTTCCGCGATGTTTTCGAACATCCAGCCGAGGGGAGGAGTGCAGGTGACCAACTGTTAACTCTCTCTCAGGGGAGAAAGACGGCCGCCGATTACGCTCTGTCCTTTCGAACCCTCGCGGCTCAGACTACATGGGTAGAGGACACGCTAAAGCTCTTGTTTCGGAGGGGATTGAATTTACAGCTTCAATCGGAGCTGGCCTGCCGGGATGAGGGAAGGAGTTTGAGTGAGTTCATTGAACTTGCAATCCAAATTGACAATCTGATCCACTCGCGATGCTCAACTCGAGCCACGCCCTGTTACATGCCTGAAACCACTCCCGCAGCCGAACCCATGCAACTAGGATTCACTCACCTCACTTCCGAAGAACGCGAACGCCGCATGCAGAACCAACTGTGCCTCTATTGCGGTCAGGCCGGACACATGAAAATCTCCTGCCCGGTCCGGCCATCTTCCAGTTCTCGATCGGTGAGTGTCAATACTCGTATTGCAACTTCTGCATCAAGTAATAAGTTACCGTCTAAAGTATTTAGTCAAGACAAGATAATTTCTGTTAGATTCTGGAGCAGTCGGGAATTTTGTATCCTATGAGTTCGCGGTACAACATAAATTGAAACTAACCCCCTCTCCCATGGCAGTGGAGGCGCTAGATGGCCACCCTCTCGGAGAGGGAAAGGTTCTACGCATCACAGAAGAAGTCAAATTGCAAATAGGATCGGCACTCCTGAATTCATTCCAAAAAAAAAAAAAGATTTCAACATCATCCACTCGCCCAATCACTCTATTATTCTCGGATTACCCTGGCTGCGCACACATAATCCATGCGTCTCTTGGAGAGAGGGAGAAATTCTTTAGTGGGATGTTACATGCCATGATCATTGTCTCTCAAAGATTCCCAGAGCGTCCAATCATGCACCTCCCCCGCCTGTTCAGAGCCCAGACAGTCTGAACCTGCCCCCAGAGTACTCTAATCTCACAGAGGCGTTCAATAAAAAGAAAGCGTCCCAGCTCCCCACTCACCGTTCTGTCGACTGTGCCATAGACTTAACGCCCGGCGCCAATCCTCCTAAGGGTAGAATTTTCTCGTTATCACAACCAGAATCCGAAGCCATGAAACTCTACATCGAGGAGGAACTAGCCAAAGGATTCATCCGACCCTCAACCTCTCCTGCTTCAGCCGGGTTCTTTTTCGTAAAGAAAAAGGATGGAGGTTTGCGTGCATTGATTACCGTGGCCTCAACGACCTCACCATTAAGTTCCGGTATCCATTGCCCCTAGTCCCAGCCGCGTATTACACCAAGCTAGATCTACGCAGTGCCTACAACCTGATTCGTATCAGAGAGGGAGATGCATGGAAGACGGCATTTTCAACCACTAGTGGGCACTATGAATACTTGGTTATGCCCTTCGGCCTTGCCAACAGTCCATCAGTCTTCCAGTCGTTCATGAACGACATCTTCCGTGACATGCTCGACAGATGGGTAATCGTATACATTGACGATATACTGATTTATTCAAACACTCTGGAGGAACACATTCGTCACGTCACATCAGTGCTGAAACTCCTCATGCAATACCAACTCTATGCCAAACCTGAAAAGTGTGAATTCCATCAAACCAGCATCTCGTTCCTCGGTTACGTGATCAGCCAGGAGGGGGTAACAATGGATGAAAGGAAGGTCAAAGCAGTTCTGGACTGGCCACAACCTCAAACAGTCAAAGAATTACAACGCTTCCTAGGTTTAGCAAATTTCTACAGGCGATTTATCAGAGACTTCAGAGCAGTCGCCGCCCCTATGACAACCATGACTAAATGTCACGCTGCCAGATTGATTTGGTCACCAGAGTCACGGCAAGCATTCAACGAACTAAAGACTCGGTTCACTTCCGCACCCATCCTTCGACACCCCGACCCAGAAAGCGAGTTCATTGTGGAGGTTGACGCTTCTAACACAGGGGTAGGGGCAATACTGTCTCAACGTCATGGCACACCAGCAAAGATGTATCCGTGTGCCTTCTTCTCCCGCAAACTCACAGCCGCGGAACGGAATTAAGACATGGGCAACTGTGAACTTCTTGCTGTAAAGTTAGTGCTCGAGGAATGGCGTCATTGGCTGGAGGGAGCTGCTCTTCCATTCATCGTTCTCATGGATCATAAAAATCTTGAGTATCTGCGCTCAGCTAAACGTCTAAACCCCCGACAGGCCAGGTGGGCATTGTTCTTCACGAGGGTTCGGTTCATGGTGACATACCGGCCAGGCACCAAGAATACCAAGGCTGACGGTCTCTCTCGCCAAACTGAGGAAACAAGCCATCCCAGCTCCAACAACAATATCATTCCTGACAAGCTACTCTTGCCACCAGTACAATGGGATATCATGACTGAGATTGAACATCTGAATCTTCAAAATCCGCCACCTCCTGAATGCCCTGCAAACCTCACCTATGTCCCTGAGTCCCTTCGACCACGACTTCTAACCCAAGTACACGCAACGCTCAGTTTGGGTCATCCTGGAATCACTGCCACAGAGAATCTACTCAGGAACCGATTCTGGTGGCCCACGTTGCTGGCTGACACAACCAAATTTTTCCAGAACTGTATCACATGCAGCACATCCAAGTCTCCTAGACAGCTTCCAGCCAGTTTGCTAAATCCACTACCCACACCACACCGACCTTGGTCCCATATCGCCATCGATTTCATCACCGACCTGCCCAATTCTCAAGGCAACACCACCATACACACCATCGTTGACCGCTTCTCCAAAGCCTGCCGTCTGATTCCACTTCCTAAACTTTCCACATCCTTCGAAACCACTGAACTACTTTGTAATCATGTGTTCCGTTTCTACGGATTACCCGATGACATAGTGTCCGATCGAGGACCCCAGTTCACTTCTAGGGTATGGTCCGCCTTCTTCAGGCATCTCAATGTGAACATCAGCCTCATATCCGGCTATCACCCCCAATCCAACGGGCAAACTGAGCTCCTGAATCAGGAGGTAACACGATTCCTCAGATCTTACTGCCAACAACAATCAGACTGGAGCAGGTACTTGCTATGGGCAGAATATGCCCAAAACTCATTGAGGAAACCCTCCACCAGTATGACCCCTTTCCAGTGCATCCTGGGCTTTCAACCTCCACTGTTTCTCTGGTCTGGCGAACCCACTGAATTACCTTCTGTCACAGATTGGTTGCAACACAGCGAGAAGGTCTGGGACCGGGCACATACTCACCTACTTCATGCCGTAAGGCATCAAGAACAACAAGCCAACCGACATCGACGTTCCGGTCCAGAGTACACACCGGGCCAATGGGTATGGCTCTCGACCAAAGATCTCCGGCTCCGGCTACCATGTAAAAAGCTCAGTCCCAGGTATGTTGGTCCCTTCAAAATTTCTAGACAAATATCTCCAGTATCATTTCGTTTAGAACTGCCCTCTAATTACCGCATTTCTCCCACATTTCATGTATCACTTCTGAAACCCGCTGGTGGTCCGAGAGGAGAGACGGAGGAGGGGTCCAGACCGCAGACCCCCCTGCCTTTCCTGGTTGATGGCGAGGAGGCATATTGAGTGCACGAGTTGCTAGACTCCAGATGCCGGGGCGGTACCCTCCAGTATCTGGTTGATTGGGAGGGGTTCGGTCCGGAGGAGCGATCTTGGGTTCAATGCTGGAGATATCCTGGACCCCACACTCACTGAGGAGAACGCATCCGGAGAAACCGGCCCCCCGACCCCGTGGGAGACCCCGGCGTCGTGTGCTTCCACACGTCAGGAGCCGCTCGCAGGGGGAGGGCTCTCTTACAGAGGAGTTTCCCGTACCACCTCCTCCGCACTACCAGAGGGAACCGTCTCCCGAATATTAGTCATTCCCATTCGGACTCCAATTCCCATCACCCCTCCTGGCCTTGGGACGGGCTAAAAAAAAAAAAAAAAAAAAAAAAAAATAATCACCACACCTGCACCTCATATACACACACACATATAAAACACTCACACACACAGACTCTCTGCGAAGTCTTGATTTGCCCTGGCTGTCATTTCCGAGCGTTATACCCGTGTTTGATTTTCTGTGCATCTGTTCTTGGACTGTTTCCCGATACTCTGATTGTTATCTGCCAGCCCCGACTTGGATTGTTTCACCTGGAGTCTGTTTGCTTGCCGCCTGCCCCGATCTCTCGCCTGGTACACGACTCTGTCTCAGCCTTGTCTCTGCTATTCTACCTTGACGGTATTTGACCCTTTATTGTATGACTATTCTAAATAAAAGCTGCAAATGGATCCACACGCTTCTGACTTGGCACAACAGAGCTAGTCTTCCAGAGAGTAGAAATCAATGATCAGTCTTCTGAAATCAAAAGTTGAAGTCAAATATCAGTGTCCTGAAAGGCTGACACCAAGAGCCATCCATCTGAAAAACTGAAATATAAAGACACTCTTGAAGAGCTAAAATGCATTTAATTTGCAATATAATTATATGCCAAATCACGATTTGAAACAAATAAATACAGTTAACCTATATAATTTGATGATTGGTAAATATCCCCTGTCCACCAGGTGCTACTGTTATACAGAAAATCTCATTCATTATTAGTCCATGTCAGCTAAAGTCCATGAAATAACACTAGATACAACTTTTGCTTTTAATAATCTAGTATTAAATGTTGTAATTACAGTAACTAAGATTAATAATTACTATATCTTCACATGCAGGGCAAAATCTGATCTCTGAACAGTCTGCTTCATGATTGTGGTGCTCTTAAAGGTCCAGTGCCAATCAAAGAGTTCATCATGTTTCATCTGAAAACATTCACTTTACCATGCATTGATTGTGATATTCCCACAGTGCACCATCTGTGTGTGTATGAGTGATAACATAAAGGTAATATTTCTGTGTGTTTGTGCATGTGTGATTGCATGTTTAATACCTTTCATTGCTGATTTAGGACACAAGCATTTGTATAAAACATCAATGAAATGCAAGAGCAAGGATTAAAGAAATAGTTCTGCCCAGAATAAAATCCTTTATTTACCTTCATGTCATTCCAAAAACTTCTGTGGAACACTAAAGGAGAATTGTTGAAGAACTGTTCTGGTATATCTTCTCTGTAAAATTTCTCCATAGTTCAAAAAGGATGCAAAACATCATAAAAGTATTATAAAAATGATCCTTACAACAGTGTTATATTCCAGTGTTCTGAAGTCATAGAAAAGTTATTTTATTAAAACGTTCTTCACACTAAGATTTTTTTTGTGCATATTCAATTGGAATCTAATAATATTTAGCAAGTGTGAAACTCAAAAACAATTAATTCATTCATATGTGGTTTGAAATCCTATTGAAATCACATTTCGCAAAATCTGTGTTTAACTGAAAAGTTATTTGGGCAACCCAAAATGATTCTTCTATGGCATCACTGCAAAACCTCCTATTTGGAACCTTTAATTTTAAGACTACAATTCTTTAAGTGGGAAGAATGACATGAGATTGTTTTGGGAAATGCTATAGCCACAGTATCTAGTAGTAAACATGAAAGGTATGGAAAAAACTGACCTAAAGGAAAACAATAGACAAAAGAAACCATGATGGCATGAGAGCAGACGGAGGAATAATAATTATGGGGGAAAGAAAAGCAGAGCAAGCAGTTTGACAAGGAAATGTGGAAGGAGATGGAAGGATAATAGGATGTAGAAACTGACACCCAGAAGAAGGCGGGTGGTAACTGAGGGGGGCTGGAGAGATGCTATATGAGGAGACGTTTAGAAGATAGAGCAGATCCAGTGGAGGGGGCAGAGAGAGGGAAACTTAAGCTTTCTGACCCCGATTTTCCATCCCTAAAGGCATTCTGTGGTTTCTAAAAAAAAGCCCTGTATGTTTTAATTATCGCGTCACATGACTAGGGCTGTATTTATGAATCAAAGAGTACAGTGAGAGAAATATGGGGAGCGTTTTACTGTACCCAAAACTACAACAGCTGTAAAGAAGACATGCATAGCAGAAAAAGTTTGATTGAAAGAGGGAGGTCAAGAATGCCAGAGAGCGAATGAGGAGGTAGAGTGAGTGGTGGTGGGGGGGGACTGAGTGAAAGAGAAAAGGCGGAATGCAACAGGCTTCTTTATTCACACAGAGAGACACATCTGACTTATACAAGTCAACTGAGCTGCTCTCATACACTCAGTTCAAGCCTTCACTGCAGACCTCAGCAGAATCATCGTATCAGGTAAGCCTGATCTCTGCCATACTTTAACAGACGACAAAGAAATAAGTTTAGAAAGTTTCAGAAGAGTTTTATTTTCATTTACAGCCTTTCCCCAACAGCATAGAGTTCTTCTCATAAAAACGAAAGAGACTGAGAAAGACTAAATGTGTGTTGCACAGGAAATTCCTGCGTATAGATTTGTATGTGTAATAGTTTGGAATCTTCTGTCGATTAGTTTGAACATAAGACAAGATTAGAGAAAAATGAAAGAAAAAGTCATGAACAATTCTTTATCAGTGACTGTTTTCGTGAATTTGCCAGGGTTGTGCGTCTCTGTAATGTTTTGTGTGTGTGTGTGTGTGTGTGTGTGTGTGTGTGTGTGAGTGAGTGTGGGTGACATATGTGCCATTAAGTGTGGCTAAATTGGCAGTGACATGTCAGTGAGGTGAGCTGGTGGCCGTCAGCAGAATACTTCTTATCAAGATCAAGTTCAGACATTGATGAAATCAACAGAAACGGCTTCAACCTGCTGCTAGGAAATTACAGACTGCTGAGGTTCTCAGAACTTCACTGATACACCAAACAATGCTTATTTGGGTTTGCTACTCAAAAGCGTTCTATAGAATGCAACAATTTAGATGTTAGGAAAACATTATTTTATGACAGGAAAATTATGATGTTTGATTTGGATAATATATATATATATATATACATCATTATTATTATTTTTTTTTACCTTTCCTGCAGTGTGTTTGACATTTCATGATATGACTTGTTTGTATAGTGTATCACTGAGCAAGTTCTGAGGATGGATTTCAGAAGATCTGGTAGGAAAACAAATCTGAAGACATGGAGATTTGTTGCTAGTGTAAAATAGTTTGTGCCATCTAGTCAAAACAGTCATTTGGTGATTTGTGCCTTATCAAAGCAAGAGCTGTTTGTCTCTTCTAAATTTGTCAAATACTTGCTAAACCTTCACATACACTGACTATATCCACTACAGAACAATAGACTCCTGATGAATGTTGTGTTTTGATTTGACTCTAGCCGTAATGACGCACTATTCCTAATCATACTCTCACATGCTCAGACAGATTCATGCATAATTCTTCTGGGTAGTTGCTGTTAGAAAACATGATTTTCCATTTTTTCTTTCTTTCTTTGCTTCATGACCTTTTCAAACACAACAGCAGCAAATGAGTAAACTCCAGTGATTAGGGTTGTCATTTACAAACCCGATTCCAAAAAAGTTGGGACACTGTACAAATTGTGAATAAAAACAGAATGCAATGATGTGGAAGTTTCAAATTTCAATATTTTATTCAAAATACAACATAGATGACATATCAAATGTTTAAACTGAGAAAATGTATCATTTTAAGGGACAAATAAGTTGATTTTAAATTTCATGGCATCAACACATCTCAAAAAAGTTGGGACAAGGCCATGTTTACCACTGTGTGGCATCCCCTCTTCTTTTTATAACAGTCTGCAAACGTCTGGGGACTGAGGAGACAAGTTGCTCAAGTTTAGGAATAGGAATGTTGTCCCATTCTTGTCTAATACAGGCTTCTAGTTGCTCAACTGTCTTAGGTCTTCTTTGTCGCATCTTCCTCTTTATGATGCGCCAAATGTTTTCTATGGTGAAAGATCTGGACTGCAGGCTGGCCATTTCAGTACCCGGATCCTTCTTCTACGCAGCCATGATGTTGTAATTGATGCAGTATGTGGTCTGGCATTGTCATGTTGGAAAATGCAAGGTCTTCCCTGAAAGAGACGACGTCTGGATGGGAGCATATGTTGTTCTAGAACTTGGATATACCTTTCAGCATTGATGGTGCCTTTCCAGATGTGTAAGCTGCCCATGCCACACGCACTCATGCAACCCCATACTATCAGAGATGCAGGCTTCTGAACGGAGCCCTGATAACAACTTGGGTTGTCCTTGTCCTCTTAATCCGGATGACATGGTGTCCCAGTTTTACAAAAAGAACTTCAAATTTTGATTCGTCTGACCACAGAACAGTTTTCCACTTTGCCACAGTCCATTTTAAATGAGCCTTGGCCCAGAGAAAACGCCTGCGCTTCTGGATCATGTTTAGATATGGCTTCTTTTTTGACCTATAGAGTTTTAGCCGGCAACGGCAAATGGCACGGTGGACTGTGCTGTTCACGACAATGTTTTCTGGAAGTATTCCTGAGCCCATTTTGTGATTTCCATTACAGTAGCATTCTTGTATGTGATGCAGTGCCATCTAAGGGCCCGAAGATCACAGGGATTTCGCATTGACCATTACGCACAGAGATTGTTCCAGATTCTCTGAATCTTTGGATGATATTATGCACTGTAGATGATGATAACTTCAAACTCTTTGCCATTTTTCTCTGAGAAACTCCTTTCTGATATTGCTCCACTATTTTTCCCCGCAGCATTTGGGGAATTGGTGATCCTCCGCCCATCTTGACTTCTGAGAGACACTGCCACTCGGAGAGGCTCTTTGTATACCCAATCATGTTGCCAATTGACCTAGTAATTTGCAAATTGGTCCTCCAGCTGTTCCTATATGTACATTTAACTTTTCCGGCCTCTTCTTGCTACCTGTCCCAACTTTTTTGGAATGTGTAGCTCTCATGAAATCCAAAATGAGCCAATATTTGGCATGACATTTCAAAATGTCTCACTTTCAACATTTGATATGTTATCTATATTCTATTGTGAATAAAATATAAGTTTATGAGATTTGTAAATTATTCCATTCCTTTTTTACTCACAATTTGTACAGTGTCCCAACTTTTTTGGAATTGGGTTTTGTATCTTATTTGATGCTTAGAGCGGTAAGACACAAGAGTGGACAGGTGAGACCTTGTCAATAGCCTTTTTGAAGGTTATGTATACACATTAAACGGGGTAATTATCCAAATACAATGGAAATATTAAAATCAGCTGTTTTGAATATCGTGAATGATAAAATGTTTGTGTTGGGATTGCTCTTGCTTCCTTACTGTTCCACTTATTCTTTAGATAATCATCTTAACTGTTGCTGTAAAGATAGACCATAGACAACACTAATCTGAAGAACCGAACATCCTAATACATTTATTTTTTAAGAATGTGGAGTAAACACTGTCATATCATGTACCACCCACATATTTAATGATCTCCAAAAGCATGAAGTAGGTTATAGCTCACAGATTTGTTCTTGTCCCGGCCTGCTGAGCTGTGTGCCGTCATAGCTTTAACTATGCTGACTTTTGTGGGTTTTTGTCAGCATTTATTTGACTAACACACACTTTCAGGAGCTGTGTGAGGGACTCTCCAGATATGTATATATTTAGACCAGCTCAAAACTAACTCAACAAAACCTTTGTTCACCGCAGGCTACAAATTACATATGTCAAATATGTCATATATAAAATTACATAATCATAATTAAGATATATGACATATATCATATGTGAATGATCAAATATGACATATAAAATTGGGTATGTGCATGTCGTGTAAACGTGGCATATGTACACTAAAAAGGTTCAAGTTAAATAGTTTGTGGAGCAGACTCTTCAAGAGCTTACCATTTTTTTAATTTTAGAGTACAATAACAATAATTGTAGTTACTATGGTGATTATGCAGCCGCTATGGTTACCAAGGTCAAATAAAGTACTGGTATTTCAAAGATAGAGGTTTGCTTGTGTACTGGTCCCGGTCCCTGGGTGTGTTTGCACCTGGTTTATAGAAACTCATTTAGACTTTTATGCATCATTAGCCTAAGTGTGTGACTGTGTTTCTTATACATATTTATTTTACCTTATATGGCTGAGCTGAGATTTAATGCATTCATGTTCATAAATAAACACCTTTAATCATGATCGACAGAGCAATTGTTTGCTCTATGGAGATAATTCATACTGATAAATGCCTTAAACTAGTTTGTAAACTGAGTGTTTCTTTTAAATTGTGTTCATGAGGTACACAAGCACAATTATTAGGGCATGCGTGTGTGATTTATAGCTCATCAGTCAATCCGTCAGCACGATGTCTTGAGCTGGGCTCGTCTCACCTGTCAGGCTGGCATTGTTTGTCTAGTCTAGCTGCACTTTAAACGCTTTGCTTTTTCGCTTTGTGGTGTATGTGTGTGATTGACAGAGAATGAAAGTGAGAGGGCACTCTATTTAAATACTTTAACTGCACCTCCCTCCGGTTCTTATTGTTCTCAGCGTTTTGTGAATGACAGTACCTTCAGGCAGAGAATGCTGTCTGTCTCTCGACTTCTCACTGTCTCTGCTTGTCTGTCAACTCTGAGCTGCTTCCATCAACCCCTTTCCTTTAGTTCGGTCCATGTCATGGAAGATACACATTTAATTAGTTATCTAAATCAGCAGCATAGGCATCCATTGTTTTATAAAAATAAAAAAGTAACAAATACCCCAACCCTACCCGTAAAAAGTAAAAAGAAAACATTTGTCTTTTAGAATAATAAAACATTTTTTATGAAGTCAATTATGAAAATGAAGTTTTATCAGACTACTGGAGCCAGTTTGTTTCAAACAGCTCAGCCTGTCCCACCTGACACTGAGCAGGTAATACAATAGTGAAGTTCCCTGCAGATGGTATAATTCACGTAGAGGTCCTACATAATTCATGCAGAGGTTGTGTAGAAGTGTTCTCCATATGCGCTGGAAGTCGGTACCGGGCCCGTGTTAATACTTTACTGCTGCCGCATCCGCATTGCATTTAGATTGATTATTTGTGAGAAAGATGGTGAGAAATAGAGAAAAGGAAACATACAACAGTTGGTGGAGATGCCAAAAAGAACAAAGGGAGTGACTCGAATCATTTGGAATTTTAAAAACAGTTTACATGCGGCTTATTAGAGAAATGTGTTGGGTTGAGACATAACAGATGACATGCTTATGAGGTAAAAACAGTCCTGATGTTCTGGTTTTTTAAAGTATATTTTAATCATCTCTGAATTCTCAGGACTGAAAATTCAAGTTTTTTTTTCTCCTATAGAGCAATTAAACCTTTTAAATAAAAGAGCAGGAGCTTAATGCGTCTAACTAAAACATGATCCACAGTAGTAGACAAAGATGTAATTTAGCTCTGTGTGTTGAGTGTGTGTTAGTACCTGGCCACAATCTCAATTAGACGTGACCTCTGACTCACACTCATTGCTTCAGGCATTAAAAGGTGACTACAGCCAGGACCTTTCAACTGCTGGGGTCAACCAATAGAATCTGGTCAATATAACGGCACCATTGTGTGTTTCATATTCAAAGGAGTTGTCATCTGTGTCAGAACTTGCTATAATACAAGCAATTTCACTCAATTTATAAACGCTAAATGATTATTCAATGATCTGGATGTAGATTTTCGAAATGGAGAGAAATATTTTTGTTCTAAAGTGAGAAATCAACTATCAGAATTGTTTGTGCCGCAGTGTCAGGTCAGAGACTTTTTATGGAAGAACAGATGCAGATGCGAATGCTTGGCCAGTGCATTGCAAGTACAGAGTACTTTTCTATATATAATGTACATTAGTAACAAAAATCTAGGGGTGTCCCCAACTAAGAAATTACATTTACATTACATGCAGATGCTTTTATCCAAAGCAACTTACAATTGGGGACGATAATTGTACTTTCACTGGAAAGGCAAAATTGCTTTTTTAAAGTATTTTAACAACATGAGGATGAGTAAATAGTGACAGAATATTCGGGTGAACTATGATTTTGATGACTCTGTTCACAGTACCAGGACTTATAAAAAGAGCTCTGTACTAGTGTCAGCTAACTGTATACAATACTGAGGCCATTTAGAATATTTATGCAAATTCTGACCACTATTTACTACACAGCCAACGACATAATGACGTTCATAAATTGAAGTTATTGTGCTCCAACAGTGACCACACTCATAAAAATATTTTGGGGGGAGGGGAGATTTGTGTTTCAATTTATTGGAGGATGGACATTTAAGCTATTACCTGCATCTGTATATTTTTGCTATGGAGTGGTAAGTGTAAAATGTAAAGCTTTAAATCGTACACATGCTGTGAATAGAGTCAAAAATGTGCATGCACGTGTGACCATTCTAACACCTGTGTGCATGGACATTTAAACATGCTGGTTTTGTGAAATATGTGACTCTGAGTCTCAGTTTTGATACATGCACGCTTGTGTACAATAATGGCCATCTGTATTTGGTGAGCCCGTAGGCTGTATGTGAAAATCCCTGCTTTACATGTGTTTATTAACAATATGTCTGTGTTTTAATGCAACACATCCTTTGGTTTGAAGTTCACAACCTCCCTCAAGGCACCTTGATTTATGGCTCATATTTCAGCAATGTAATTATTCCCTCTTAGTTCATGTTTTTCCAGACGTGTTTTGCCTTTGTGGCTGTTCATCGTTTCTTTGGGGAACGGCAGGGCTCTTGTTGAAGGTGCCAAACCCGATTCATTAGCACGCATCAAAGACAAGCTCTCTCGAACCTGGAGCAAAGTCAGCTCGTGTCACACATAGTGCCGAGGCAGAGCTTTTCAAAATCCACGTTCAAAGTGACATAAAGACCTTGTTCAACATGAACAAATTATTTAGTGTTGAAGTGTTGTGCCCAAGAAGCACTGTTTAAATCCAAAGAGAGCATTTCATGAATACAGAAATTTTTTTCATGTATTAATTTACTGAGAAGTTTACTTTGATGAATTCATGCCATTCTGTGCCAGGGTGTTACGTACAGTGTGTTGTAATGCCATAATATTGCCTTTCTTTGAAATTATTCCACAGATGGTAAATTAACACAAGTTTATGGGTTTATGAGTCTATAGCAGATTGTGTGTTTTGTTGGCCAGGAAAACTATTAAAATGTTCTCCCCACTCTTTCATTACACGCTAGACGTGTCTGACTGAGTCCAAAATGTCATTTTTTTTACTGCTAATTGGATGTTCCTACTCTAAGTCATAAATTAAGGTAATTCTATGAGTACTTTAGAGCAATTAAAAGTTGGTAAAATGGGTTCTGCATTGTGCATAGCTTTTGGTTTGTATTCCAAGAGCATGTCAGTGTTATGAAAACATTTTAATCTCATTCGACTCAAAAAAAAGAATTGTGTAGTAGACTTAAATCTGAAGTATGTCATTGCTGTGTCACTAGTGTTACCACATGCATTTGCAAAAAAAAAAAAATTATTGTAAAATAAAATAATTGTTTTCCTGGACATTTCCCATGTCTTCCATTGATTGGCCAAACAGAAAGTCCCATCTAAAATTCACGCCATTGGTTGAGCCTGTGTTGCTGTGTTGGACTGGTCAGGATGCTCAAACAAACAGCCGATTTTGACAGATCCACAGATCCCAAAAAATGTTTGTGGTATGAAAAGTTGTATTCACAAAAATTTGTTTACCAGAAAAGAGGAAATTTAAAATTTAAACCCAAAACACAACTTCAGGCAAAAAAATAATAATAATAACTTAAAGTCATGTTGTGATCACTGGACATCACACGTACAATTGGTCATCTATATACTTCTATCCAAAATAATCTTCTATCCAAATGAATAGTCGGCTCTCCATGTCGGCATTCTGCCTGTTTTGGTTAAATTCTGCCAAGTGGCAGATCAGGTTTCAACTCTTTGGTGCTACAAAGGACCTTTGAAGAACCTTTATTTGTAATACTGTGGTGGACATTTTATATTCCTAATGTTAAGGAATTTTTATGAAGGATGAATTGACAGGAAAAGTTGATGAGATCTGTTGATTAAACATGTGTTGTCCAGACCTTCAGCATTGACTGTGTTTATCCTGTCTTTGCGTTACCCACCTGAGATAAATATTTCCCAATATTGCATCATAGCAACTTTGTGGGCATTACCTCATTACCTCCTTTCTTTGTACCCCCTCCCTCCCTTTGTTCAAGCTGGCAAATGAGAGCAGACCCAGACCAGGCAAACCCTGCCAGGCGGCCCGTCCTATAAAGGCAGCATTGAGGCAGGGCACACACAGGCGCTTTTGTTGACAGTGTAAAGGTGTGCACCCTGCGGAGGACCACGGGAGGGAGCAGACCCTACAGCCCTGCGGCATGTGTCCATCTGGAGGGTAGGGACATGGGTTAGATTAAAGAAACATAGAAACTGGGTGAATGCTGGGTACACTTTACTTACAAGTCATTAACTCATGTAGGCAGTTCAGCTTGTTATTTCACCATTTTACTGGGTGAAATAAAACCATTGCATTTTATATGCTGCAAGGCCTCATTCACCCCTAACACACACACACACACACACACACACACACACACACCACACACACACACACCAGACTTCTCCTTATGCCCAATGTGTATCCAATTAATGAGCAACTACTGCACAAGAGAGGAATGTTTCATTCCTGCCTTTGCTTTTTCCACTTTTGTTTACTCTTTCATTTTTGATTTTGATCACTTTTTACTTCTAAGTACTTAATCGTGATTCTGTTTGATTTTGATTACACTTCATACAGTTTCCATACGACACTCTTTAATGCAAAGTCCTATAAGTTTATTTTATTTTGTTTTCAAAACACATCATTATTGTTTTCTTCCATCCTGTTCTTTTTTATTATTGTTCTTCTCATCACTTTGTTGAAAACATCTTGGAAACTGTCATCTTGAATGAGATGAAGAAACCGCTAAAGACGAAAACATGTCAAGAAGGGGGATTTTCAAAGGACAGCGAGTCAAAGAGGGAGGGATGAAGAAATTTGGTCATGTACATGTCATTCAGTAGAGTACATGGGACGGTGAGGTGTATTTGAATGTAGTTCTGTGTTTGTCTGTGTATGATCAGATCAGGATCCAGTGTTGATGCTTTCTGAAACATGGCCATTCTGCACAGGCCTCACATGTGGAACAGTTTACTGCAGCCCTGCTCCAAATGAACACAGCCTTACAGAGCAACAGACTGCAATTAAAAGAGAGAGACAGCACAAAGAGACAGATAAAGACAGAGAGAGAATAGTCTACTTATAAGTAGATTAAAAGAAGTGAACACCCTAAATTGTGTCTTAATTCAAATCTAAATTGCAAGAAGGTACCAGGTATTGGACCTGCCAAATGAAAACAATAGATGTCAATGGAAATTCCTGATTTTAATACATTTACAACATTAACAGCTAGATCTGAGACTGTAAACATGATTCTTTAAAAATGCAATCTATTACAGTCATATGTGTGTCGGTTATGAAAACTTGAATTTGTAATCTGTATGAAGATATGGAAAGTCAGCTTCACCATTTATGGGTTTGTGCTCTGGAACTTTCCATCAAGTCCTGATGGAGGCAGAAGGAGGGGGTTAGCGAGCGCTGGGTGCCCTCCACCCTGGGCATGTGGCAGTAGAACAGAGGCAGCTTTATTGAGTTGTGTATCTGATTTAAATCATATGGCATCGCCTGGAATCACTTCATGGCTTGGAGGCCGTTCAAATGAATGCCCCAACAAGAGACTCACTCTATTTCTCCCCCTCATTTCATCTGTTTGTTGGCTCTCAATTTCTTTCACAGTGGTTCCCACTAAAGCAAATGGTGTCATGTCTGTTTGATTATAATGTTTTGACTTTTATATCTCGGATGTCTTCAAGGTACAATGTCTTATTTGAAGAAATTGGGCGTTCGAAATGATGAGGTCAAAACTTCAGTAGCTTCTTGTCTTTCTTTTTGTCATTTATGTGAAGTGAGACAACTGATTTGTCAGGCCTGGCTTAGCTGTTCTCCAGTTGAGCTTGGCATTCAGGCTAGATTATTTGTAAAAAGATCTTTTGCTCAGACAGCAAAAGTTTTTTTTTTGGGCTTATCCAGCTCAAATCCATTTAGATGTTTACAGACCTGAGAGCACGAAACCACATAAAATCTAGCTTTTACAAACCCATACCCAACCACATTCATACATGGTCTGAAATCAGATTGCAATTTCAGGTTCTTGGAAATGTGTATGTTTCAATCTGAATGGTCATCTGCACTGTATATTTTATGTTTTCACTCTGACATAGAAGAGAGCCACAGAAGATAGATCTCAAAGCTGTCAGATGTAGACAGGTCAAATTCTGCATTATTTTTCTTTATATGTTTACATAACGTTCTTCTGTCTGAAATTGCCAAGGAATCTGATGGATCCTGATGAATTTTATGAGAAAGCATTGCTCTGACCTCTTGTGCTGAGCTGTTGTTAATAGTGCATAGGCGTCAGTTTTTGTTTTTAAATGCAGTTTTTTTTTCTTTCTCTTGTGTTTTTCTGCAGGCATCTGTTGGATTATTGTGCATCAATTCTGGATTACTTGCTGAGATCATCTTCCCTCCAGATCAGTGCAACGCAAGCCAACAAATGTTTCTAATGGATTTACGATTATTTCAAAGAGCTTAGTAAGAGAATTCCTTGCATAAAAAGTGTCGATGTGAGAAGATAAGGGAAGTGGTAATTCACCATCTCAACGAAAGGAACATAGGACAATCTTTGGACACTGGAGGACCACCCTCATCAAAATGGCAACCAATAGGGAGAGGTCTGTGAGTCATATGACAGGGTTCTACCCCTTTGCCTTCAGTTCAATGCGAAACCACACTCCCTTCGATCTTCTGGCCAATGGCAGCCTATTTGGACGATTTGGGGCAGACCTTCCCAAGGAGATGGCAGCTCTGTGTAAGTACATTTCAGAAGGACTTGATTTTATGAATAACATAACTGGAACTAATAGTATTTGTTCTCTTCCTATGTTGCTCTTAATTTATTATTTTTAATAATTATTAATTTTTATTTATTATTTGAAGTAAAATTGTGAATTAGTATTACATATATATAACTAAGTTAGCTGTTTTCTATTTGAACATATTTTATAAAGTACTTTATTCTTGTGATGCAAAGCTGAATTTTCAGCAACATTACTCCAGTCTTCAGTGTCACATGACCCTTCAGAAATATGCTGATTTGCTGCTCATTATTATCAGTTATTATTCAATTATTATTCTTGGTAATTCATGATAATTGACAATTAAAATAAAATGACAATTTTGGTAAAAGGAGGAGCAAAATAAATGAGGCTAAATTATACTATTCTACCAGTAACGTGTGCTTTGAGTTTGTTCAATTCTGTGTGCTGGTGTGATTCAGGGTTTATTCTTGATGTTGGCCATGTTCAGACATGCACAACCACTGTATCAAACAGACCACATGTCAGTCACCACCTCCTGGAATAATCCTGCCAAAGCATACACACACACACACACACACACACACACAAACAAACAAAGAAATGCAAATTCAAATTCTTTGCACTCTGAAGAATCCATATAAAACACAAATGTCCAGCCAGAAAAGAGTGAAAGATGAGGATACAACTCTGAACTCTGAGCAAACTGAACAATGCTTACATTCAATGAAAAAAGAATACACAATACAAACACACAGGAAGTCACATAGCGGTCACATGATGTTTGATGTATGATACCTTGAGACTGCTTCATATTTTGTTTTCCTGAGTGATAAAAAGTAGCGAAAGTAAAATAGCTGTGTCAACAGAGCAGAAACTACCCTGTGTGATTATCTCATTATGTGGTGTCTTCATACACAGACGCCCCATTAGCTCCATTTAATAAGAGATAACATCTACCCATCCCTCAGTCTATCCTTTCTTCTATGAGTGGGAACATACAGAAAGAGAGACTGATGGGCTAAACAGGTGGACGGTCTGTTTCTTTAAACAGCTGATCAGTCAATCGTACACAAAAGGGTATTTTAAAGCCTTCACCTGTCCTCACTCTTGAAATAAGACCAAGAAACCTATGAAAGTATGCAATGCAGACACGAATAATGATCAAACTCTTTGCAAGCATACAGTTCCGATGTACTTAAAATGGATAAGAAACCCTAGTATACTAAAAAATGGTCATCTTAAAATAGTAGCTTCTAAATTAACTGGTTTTATACATAAAAAATGGGTTAAATCACTGAATCAATCTAAATATGTAAATGTATACAAACAAAACTAATTTTATGGTTTTAATTTTATGATAAAGTAACAATTACAGAATTACACGTTACAGGTTACAAGAACTGAACTAAAAGACAAAGCTAACCATAGAAGTAGACAGTTTATGTTAATGCATTCTACAGTGCCTCATGTGACATAATGCAAGTGACACATAATGCAACAATGCACAAAATCCAGGTTGCGCAGGTAAAAACGTTTTAGGCTAAAGGTTGTTCAGCGGGTCTTTGCTGCATCTTAGATTCAGCAAAGCAGTTCAGCAATTTTCTTATTAAGCACTTTTATACACACCACACCCATAATATAACCGTACTAGATAATGTGTGGGGTTCTGGAGTTTAAATATTTGGTTATTTGGAGATTCAAAAAATTCTTGATGTTTCATTATAGGATCTTCAGATGAGTGTATTGGTTTCTGGGATCTTTAAAGCACCACTAAATAAGTGGTTTATAAAGAGCTACGCCAGAATGGAATAGTAGGTTACTGCTTACTTTATACTTTAGGAATAGTATGTGAAACAGTATGCAGTATGTCATAATGTAAATGTTTCCAAGAGTGGTATGCTGCAGTTTCACCTCCTTACATTTCAGATGTAGATTTGTTTTTTCAATAAATGTCATTTTGTAGTTTAAATCCAATTTTCTGTAAAAATGTCAAGAAAGAGTTCAGAATTATAGTTCATATCAACTTCTGATGCATTCATGACTTTAAAAATGGAGTGCACTGTGGGAAACACAGTGTACCCTCATAGTATAATACACATAGCATATGTAGTAAGTACAAAAATAATTGACAGTGTGAATGATATACATACTGTATACTGCAGAAATATTAGGAGTAATATGTTAAAATAAACATTTGAACTAAATAGCTTTGTAAATGTGATTAGTATGCAGTAAGTGCAGCTTTATCTTGCATATGCAAGCAGCTTATGGTGGATTCTTTGAAGTGTTAAGGTCAGTGGTTGAGAATGCTTCATTTTTATGTTAAATATTTGCTGTTCTTTCAGTGGTGTTGGCATAGAAGCTGCTTAAGTGAAGTGTTTTTGCTTAAGGACACCTTAAATACTCAACTATACGTCTGCCAGCTCATGACATCAGTGCTGAAATATTATTCAGCCTCAGTACTGACAGCAACTCTATTAACTGTACATAAAAGACCACTTTACTTTTTTATTAGCTTCAGATTTAACGTCCTGCAATGTTAGAATAATATTGAGAAAAATCTATATATATATATAATATATATAATATATACTATATATATTCATAAGAGAGAGAGAGAGTAAGAGAGAGAGAGAGAGAGAAACAGTTGTTACACAAAAATGAACATTTACTAAACTTCAGGCCATCTCATATGTAGTTTCTTCATCATATTTGGAGAAATGTATCATTCCATCACCAATAGATCATCTGCACTGAATTGTTGCTGTCAGAATGAGAGGTTTTCAAAAGTGGCATGTTTGTAAGAAACAAATGCATCATTGAGACTTTTTAAACTTTAAACTCTTGCTGCTCATGAAAAAAGTCATCTCATCTGAATCAGGAGAGAAATATGCACAAATCAAGCAACATTTACAAGTGAAAACAAACCAAAGCAATTCTAAACAAATATATTTTGGTCAGAAGCAATGGTTTAAAGTTAAAGCATCCTAGTGATGGATTTGTTTCTTACACACATGAAGCTTTTCACTTTTGAATTGATTGACTGGAGTGGTGTGGATTGCTTGTGGATTATTGTGATATTTTTATCAGCTGTTTGGACTCTCGTTCTGACAGCACCCATTCACTGCAGAACATCCATTGATACACTGCATAAAATGCAGAATTTCTCCAAATCTCTCCCGATGAGAAAGCAAACTCATTTACATCTTAGGTGGCCTGAGGGTGAGCAAATGTTCACCCAAAAATGTCACTATTCCTTTAAAATACAAGACACTTGCTCTGTAGCTCTACTGTCCCCAAAAGACAAATATGATATATTAGTTTAACTTTAGTTTTCGTTAGTTCATTAAGTGTGATTGGAAAGTGTTTTTTCTCTCTCTTTAATGATATTATTGAACACAATGGGAAGTATGGAATACTTATCAATGACACTTAAGTCTCACATTCTCACTCAAACAGTAGCTTGTGCATAACATCCACAAAATGGATTGCATCTGTCATACAAAAAAAGCAGTCCTTTATCGCACACACACACACACACACACACACATCTGCAGATGAGGTTGGGAATCTAGTGCAGCTTCTGGTCTCAGAAATGTTGAATGTGTTATGGAAAAAGAGGTAGCATTTTGAATCAAATGGCACATTTTTCTTTTAAAAGTGAGGCAGAGGATGGCCA
Organism: Sinocyclocheilus anophthalmus; assembly: GCA_018155175.1. NCBI lineage: Eukaryota > Metazoa > Chordata > Actinopteri > Cypriniformes > Cyprinidae > Sinocyclocheilus > Sinocyclocheilus anophthalmus. The sequence goes on from JADLZN010000103.1 coordinate 117,711, forward strand.
AATGCAAGAGGTTACTGCAGGACTGAGGCTGTGAAAGCACAGACTCCACATTGTGCCTCTTTATTTATTTATATAGAATTGGAGTGGAATTTCTGGGGTTTGGCCTAATTCTTTAAACCACCAGTGGTGTGTGTTTGTGAGAGAGAGAGACAGAAACAAATTAGAAAGAGTGAGTGTTTGCATGATGGAGGATTCTAGTAAGCTAATTTGAATAAAATAAAGATTGCAAAGTTATGCTTACCTTTTTTATAACTGTAAAGCAAGAAAGGAAGAAAGAAAGGGAGACAGAAAGAGTGGGTGGTGATAGAGATCAGGCGGCTTGTGCACATGCTGCAGGGAAACTGTCCCATCACAAGTTAGCTGGCATGACTTACTGACATTAAAACAGGAGTGAGTCGATCGCATTTATGTCAGTAGCATTTGTCAAGCTGTGCTTAACTCTTTCTGTTTGTTTTGTTAGATTAATAGTGAAATTTCCAACATCATTTAAAATAATTTTAACCATAATTAAAAAAAATCTGAACATAATTTCTAGACTATCTTTAAGACTGACTTTCTTCTGTGGAACACAAAAGGAGATGTTTAGCAGAATCTTCACACTGCTCTTTTCCTCATCATATGAAATAATATGACCTGGATAGGGCTGTGCATTTACTGTAATCGGATTTTGGCTTTCAATGATTATGAAAACACGATACTTGAGAAAACAAATATTGAATTGCATTCCATTGCTTTTCTTTTACATAGACTGAAAACTTAAAGCATTGTTCAGTATTTGCCTTTTTTTGTTGCTGACTGTGTACTTCTATAATTGTTTGAGGACTATTTTACTTTACATTAGTAAGTCTAGTGTTAGTTTCTGCTGTGATATCGAAATTGCTGTTGATAATTGTGAAATGCCACTGGTATATAACATTTTTAATTTAGGGCAACCTTATTTGAGCAACCAGCAACATATGCTTAATATATATTCTTGTATTTATTGCTATCGTAAAAAAGAAAGAAAAAAATCCTACAAGACTCCTAATCATATTCAATTGTTGTGATTAAAGTATTGACCGAAATAACTGTGATTACGAGTTTTGCCATTATCTAGCAGTCCTAGACCAGAATTTGTGTTTTATATTCTAAGATTTGTGACATAATATGATACCTTTAAGAATTTTCATCTTTTCGATGGATTTATTTAAATGAACTTTTGCAGATTTATTACCAATACAAATGTATTTAATTGGACATTTGCAAATGTTTGTTTGCATATGTGTGTACATAAGTGCCCCGTAATGAAGAAAAACTTTCCCCATTGAGGGTCAGATTACAATTCATGACCAGCACACAACACACACACACACACACACAGGTTTGTTTTTATGGTTTATGGGGACTCTCCATAGGCGTAATGGTTTGTATACTGTACAAACCGTATTTTCTATTGCCCTACACCAACCCTACCCCTAAACCTATCCCTTACAGGAAACTTTTTAGATTTAAAAAAAAAACTCATTCTGAATTATTTATAAGTGAAAATGAAAATGTCCTCATAAATCACCTTCTCGTTGTAATACCTATGTCATACCCATGTTACTATACAAATTTGTGTCCTCATAAACCACATAAACATGCACACACACACACATACTACATACCCCCAAGGAACCACACATTCCAATACAAGCAAAATCAGCACACATGCAGTCAGAAATCCAATCCCAAATGCTGTGTAGCTCCAACCACAAACTATGAGGGCCAGGTTTATGTTCCTTGCTGGAAGAAGAGTGAGCCATGTGAACAGAATAGGTTTTGATCAGTTTGTCTGGGCATCCTATGATGCCAGTGCTCGGCAGTAAAAAAACTTGCGTTTGATTTTTTTCAAAAGACTGCAGATGAGCCACCGACACCAATGGAGAAAGACAGAGACAATATAAAAAAAAGATACAAAAGGAGCAGAGGCACAGATGGACAGGAATGATTGGCAGATAGATGAAAAGCAGGAGGGCCTGAGAAAGAGACAGAGAGAAAGAGACAGAATGGGGTGCCTTTTCCTGTCTGCATTCTCCCTTCCTTTCTGCAGTACTCGGGCCTTGGCTGTGTGTGTGTGTGTGTGTGTTTTTGAAGTGGGGTGTAATTGCCTCAAGGTGTGGAGAGAACAGAACTGTCTGGATTGTTCAGTGCTGCTCCCTGCTGTGTGTCATACATGTGTGTGTGTGAGAGGGAGAACAAGAGAATGAGAAAAAGTAAGAGAGGGAGGGGGACGTGTTGAAAGACAGGTGAAAATGTTGAGGCAGAGAGAGCAAAGGTATGGGGTGAAATAGGGGGTAACGTATGTGCAGATTAACAGATGTCTACAAATTGGGAAGGCAGGTAAAAGAAAAGCAACTTTGTAAATTGCGTTTGCAAATATTTTGATTCCATTTTAGTGAAAATGCATTTTGTGAAAGATTGATAAAAATTAATTTTACTTCTCTTAGTCAGAATGCAGTGTATTTATGCTGCATTTCCCAAACATAAAACAACATTGATTAGTAACCTCTGAAACACATTTGTGTTGTTGTTGTTCAAAACGGCTGGAAGAAAAAGCTAAGGTATTTCCATTTGTTAACATTAGTTAACTACATTAGTTACATGAACTAACAATGAAAGATATGTCTAAAACAATTAATAATCTTGGTTACTGTTAATGTCAACATTTACTAATATGTTATTACAATCAAAAGTTGCATCTGTTATTTATTGGACCTGAGCTGACACGAACTAAAAATTAACAGTTGTAATAACTAACGTGAAAACGTACACTTTATTTTACAGTGTCCTTGTCACAGTGTAATTATACATTACTATAACTAATTACAGGAAGTCATATAACTATTTACTAGTAAGTTAAATATAACTATTTTCATCAGTTAAGCAATGATAGTAAATGATGCATAATTACATGTAACTAGCCTTAAACCAAACCCTAATCCTAACCATAACCCTATAGTATCACATGTTGTTAATTAATATTGCTCATTACTTAAATGTGTAATTACACTGTAACAATGACAAACATTATTAAGGGCCTTATAGGCAAGTAATAATATTTTGTAACTGATATGGGCTAATCGGTGCCAGTGTAGAAACTGTAAAATTGGGGTAATATGATAATATTTTCTTGACCTGGTAAGGACTCTAGCCGCTGCTATTTTTTTGACTACCTGTAGCTTGTTTATTGAAGATGCCGGACAACCAGCTAGCAGTGCATTACAGTAGTCCAGTCTAGAGGTCATGAATGCATGAACGTCTAGGTTACTTGTGTAACCCTCGTTCCCTGAAGGAGGGAACGGAGACGTTACGTCAGTGACTGACGAATTGGGATCTCGATTAGAGAGACCAATCCACTTTGAGTGTTAACTAAACGAGCCAATGACAGTTGGCGTTCGTGTTTCGCCACGCGCACCCCGCCCCGCAGCGCGGGTATAAAAGGAGAGCGCGTGCAAACGCACATCAGTTTTTTTCGCTGAGGAGCCGAGACTACGTGCCCCGGCCGTACAGCGGTGGTACAGCAACTGTGGCGACGGAACGTAACGTCTCCGTTCCCTCCTTCAGGGAACGAGGGTTACACAAGTAACCTAGACGTTCCCATTCAGTCAGTCACGTTCTACGTTACGTCAGTGACTGACGAATTGGGATCCGTATGGAAAACGCCACTATTGCTGACCCCCTCCAGTGCCCTGCGGAAGCCGCAAGTCCCCCCACACCAGCTGGGGCGGAATATAGGACAGCGGCTAGGCAGAGGTGTCCGCTACTGCTGTTCCATACAGTGGTGCATTGGATAACACTGGGAAAGCGTACCCAGTTGGGACGCTACGGAAGCCACATCCCGCACATAGGAGGTATCATGTGGAATTACACATATGGACTGGCCCAGGGCAGTACTACATATGGAAGTCTCTGCGGTAGACTCAACCCGCCTGGGGTGAGATCACTACACAGCAGAGATGGCAGTGAACGACTGCCAGGGAAAGACACGGGCTTACCGTGAGGGGAGCCGTACCGTGGGAAAATTCACATGTGGGATCACCCGAAGGGGGAATCACTACACACGTGCACCTAGCCCAGCACAAGGGCTGACCTTGGGGATGTACACGAGTGCTGAGCCTGGCGTCTGGTTCTCCGCCACGCCTGACCGCCGAGGGTGCGGGAGGAACTCCACCAGGGTTCGCCATGGGGAACTGATTGAGGAGCACAAAAGCGCACGTATCCGGTCCGTAGAGGGGAATGGCGCAGCAAGCGTGATCGACACCGAGCAGGTCCGGTGTTACTGCCTACCTGAGGCGAGTACACGAGAGGACACGGGCTCTACACGGAGATTATAGAATCTCGCAAACGTGTTAGGCGTCGCCCAGCCGGCAGCTCTACAGATGTCTGCTATCGCGGCGCCCCGCGCCAATGCCCAAGAAGAAGCCACTCCTCTCATAGAGTGAGCTCTCACTCCGAGGGGGCACGGTAACCGTTGGGCCTGGTATGCCAAGACTATAGCCTCCACTAACCAGTGGGCAAGTCTTTGTTTGGAGACAGCCTTTCCCTTCTGCTGACCTCCAAAGCAGACAAAGAGCTGGTCTGAGGTCCTGAAGCTCCGCGTACGGTCCACGTAAATGCGCAGAGCGCGAACGGGACAGAGCAGAGCGATGGCTGGGTCTGCCTCCTCCCGGGGCAGCGCTTGCAAGTTCACCACCTGATCCCTGAAAGGCGTGGTGGGAACTTTGGGCACATATCCGAGCCAGGGTCTCAGGACAACGTGAGAGTTACCCGTTCCGAATTCTAGGCACGAATCGTCGACCGAGAATGCCTGCAGGTCCCCTACCCTCTTGACCGAGGCCAATGCGGTGAGGAGCGCTTTCTTTAATGACAGAAACTTAAGCTCTACTGATTGCAGAGGCTCGAAGGGCTCCTCCTTTAGGGCCGTGAGGACCGAGGGGAGATCCCAAGAGTGTAACAGGTGAGGGCGCGGAGGATTTAGCCTCCTTGCCCCTCTGAGAAACCTGATTACCAAGTCGTGCTTCCCCACAGACTTACCGTCTACTGCATCGTGATGTGCGGCAATGGCGGCAACATACACTTTCAGGGTGGAGGGAGACAGCCTTCGCTCCAACCCCATCCTGCAGGAAAGAAAGCACGACTGCGATCGGGCATCTACGGGGGTCTTCCAGGCGGGAAGAGCACCAACCGACGAACAGGTTCCACTTCAGCCTGTAAGCGTGTCTGGTAGACGGGCTCTAGCTGAAGCGATGGTGTTTACTACCGCTGCAGGTAGCCCACCTAGAACCTCGTGTCCCGTCCAGGGACCACAAGTGGAGTTTCCACAAGTCTGGACGCGGGTGCCAGGGGGTGCGCCCTCTCTGAGAAAGGAGATCCCTCCTCAGAGGAATTCGCCAAGGAGGGGCTGTCGCGAGGAGCATCAGTTCGGGGAACCAAGTCCGACTGGGCCAATATGGCGCTACCAAGAGGACCTGCTCCTCGTCCTCCCTGACCTTGCACAGTGTCTGTGCGAGAAGGCTCTCTGGGGGAAACGCGTATTTGCGTAGGTCCCGAGGCCAGCTGTACGCCAGTGCGTCCGTGCCGAGGGGTTCCTCGGCCAGGGAGTAAAACAACTGGAAATGAGACGTGTTCGGGGACGCAAACAGGTCTACCTGAGCGTCCCCAAAACATCTCCAAATCAGCTGGACAGTCTGGGGATGGAGTCGCCATTCTCCCGAAGGTCGGGCTGACTTTGAGACCTCGTCGCTGCACGCTTGAGCTCCGCCTGGGATGTGAAACGGCGCGAACCCCTCAGATGCTTCGGACTCCAGCGGAGGAGATGGTGGGGGGCGAGTTGCGACATGCGACGGGAGCGTAGACCGCCCTGGTGGTTGATGTACGCAACGGTCGCAGTGTTGTCCGTCCGGACCAGTATGTGCTTGTTGTGTAGCAGCGATTTGAAGCGGCGTAGAGCAAGCCATACTGCTTGCAACTCGTGGCAGTTGATATGCCACTGTAGTCGGTGCCCCGACCAGAGCCCCGCAGCTGCATTCCCACTGCACATGGCACCCCAGCCCCTGGCAGAGGCATCTGTTGACAACAACATGCCTGGATACTTGCCCAAGGGACACCCCTGTCCGAAGAAAGGCAAGATCTGTCCATGGTCTGAGGGTCTGACGGCAGAACGGGGTAAAAGAAACCCGGTAAGTGCCGTGCCATGCCCATCCCGGGACCCGGTCGTGAAGCCAACGCTAAAGCGGTCTCATATGAACCCGAGCGGCGTGACAGCGGCTGCAGATGCCATATGCCCCAGGAACCTCTGAAATTGTTTCAGTGGAACCACCATCTTGCACTGGAAGGACCCCAGGCAGATCAGCATCGACTGCGCACGCTCTACTGAGAGACTGCCGAGAGGTGACTTCAGAAGTCCAGCGCCATTGCCGTAGAAAAGAGATCCTCTTCACCGGAGATATTTTGCTCTTTTCCCAGTTTACCCGAAGCCCCAATCGGCTGAGGTGACTGAGCCCCATATCCCTGTGTTCGCACAACTGCGCTCGGGACTGGGCCAGTATGATCCAGTCGTCGAGGTAGTTGAGAACGCGAATGCCGCTTCCCTCAATGGAACGAGGGCTGCCTCCACGCCCTTGGTGAAGACACGAGGCGACAGGGATAGCCCGAAGGGGAGGACCTTGTACTGTTATGCTCGCCCTTCGAACGCAAAGCGGAGAAACGGTCTGTGTCGAGGGAGAATCGAGACATGAAAGTACGCGTCCTTGAGGTCGACCGCTGTTAACCAATCGAAAGGACGGACGCATTGCAAGATACGTTTCTGCGTCAACATCCTGAACGGTAGCTTGTGAAGGGCCCGGTTCAGTACGCGCAGTTCCAGGTTTGGTCGTAACCCACTGCCTTTCTTGGTTACGATGAAGTATGGGCTGTAAAAACTTGACCTCATCTTGGCTGGAGGGACCGGTTGTATCGCGTCCTTCGCCAGCGGGACAGCGATCTCTGCACTCAAGACAGGAGCATCCTTGTCCGGCAGAGAGGTGAACCGAATGCCCCTGAACTTGGGAGGGCTCCGGGCGAACTGAATCGCATAGCCGAGTCTGATTGTCTCAGGAGCCAGCGAGACAGCCTGGGGCATGCTAACCATGCCCCCAGCGACCGAACTAGCGGGACTATGGAGACCACCGACGTACCCGCAGTGGGGCAGCGAAGTGGAACACAGGGACCCAACCCGGGAGGCCGCGCGTCCCAGGGTGGGGTCTGAGTGCGCGGCGCGCCACTTACCTGTCTCCACTGCTGGGCAGGGGGCTCGTGAGGAGGCGTAGCGTCCTTGAACTGAACCCTGCTGCCCCTTAGCGAAGGGAGAGGGGGCGGCTGTGTGGAGACTGGGTCTCGTGCACCGCCATCCTCACCCTCTTGGGACCCGTAGAAAAAGGAAGCTGCTCTTTTTTTGATGTTTTGGGTACCACTGGCTGGGTAGCCAGTGGCGGCACAAAAACAAAAGGGAACATAAGATTCTCCACCCGTCCCTCCTCCGGGGGAAGGAGTGGTGCTGTCACCATCTCCTGAAGAGCAGGATCCCAGAGCTCCGGGTCGCCCGTCTCAGGGACGCCGCCTGCTTTGGCACTTCACGGGCTTGGCAGGGGCGTAGACGGGCTGCGCCGCTTTCCTGCGGCCAGCTCCACGCTGCGGCCGTTGTGAAGGCTGCTGTTGTGGCCGCGCCGGAGCGGAGGTGGAGGCCACAGGAGGGCGCTCTCGGCGACGATCAGACAGAGGGGCTGCAGCCGGCGGTGGGGTGGCTACAGCAGCATACCGCCGGGGCAGGATGTGTCGAGACGTCTCCGTCTGCTTCTGTGCGGCGGAGAACTGTTGGGCAAAGCCCTCCACCGCTTCGCAGAATAGGCCGGCCTGGGAGATCGGGGAGTCCCGGAAGCAATGCTTGTCCGCCTCCCTCAACCGCCATAGGTCTCCCCCCCCCCCCCCCCCCCAAAATTTAAAAAAGGTGGCCTCCTGGACCACCAATGTGGACATCGTCTGATGTCCCGCGCCGTGACTTTCGTCGCCCTAAGCGCGAGGTCCGTCGCCGTGCGCAGTTCCTGCAGCACACCTGAGTCAGCACCACCCTCGTGCAACTGCTTCAACGCCTTGGCCTGGTGGACTTGCAGGAGGGCCATGGCGTGCAGGGCGGAAGCGGCCTGTCCAGCAGCACTGTAAGCCTTAGCCGTCAGAGCGGACGAGAACTTACAGGTCCTGGACGGAAGGCGTGGACTAACTCTCCAGGCGGCGGCGCTTTGCGGGCAGAGCTGCATAGCAATAGCGCGCTCGACTGGGGGGATGTCCACATACCCTTGGGCTGCTCCCCCGTTGAGGGTGGTGATGACGGAGGAGGCACCAAGTCTGTTTCAGGCAATAAAAGGTGCTTTCCAAGACTTAGTAACCTCCTCATGCACTTCCGGGAATAATGGAACCGGAGGCGGCTGCCGACGCCCGGCCTGCGCCCCCAGGAACCAATCATCCAGCCTCGAGCGTTCGGGAGAAGGCGGAGGCCTCCAGTGCAGCCCGACACTCTCAGCGGCCCGGGAAAGCATAGCGGTCAGCTCTGGATCTGACTCGGGCAACGCCACTCTTCCTGACGGTGGCAGCGCAGCCGAATCCTCACCTCCAGAGCCTAGCTCGCCCTCCGATACAGCGACCGACATCCTGTCCTCTGCCTGTGCCCCGCACAAAATGCTGGACCCCGCCCTGTCCGAGGACCCAGCACACTCGTCTGGAAGCACCAGGTGGTGCGACATGCTTGAGTAATGAGAGGCCCGCGGAGACGTACTCGACGGGGAAGCTCTCACCGTAACCCTCAGGTCTCCCTGACCGTGAACCGAAGTAGCCCTCCGAGAACCAGAGGAGCTAGAGCGGGGCATGGCAAGGGGGATACCCCCCTCCGTTTAATGAGGAGGTATCTAGACCGCAACGTCGCGATGGTCATGTTCCCGCACTGAGAACATGACTCATCCATGAGCGCTGCTTCAGCGTGCTGTAAGCCCAAGCACTAGAGGCAGTGATCATGACCATCAGATGGAGGGAGGAAACGACCACATCCAGAAACGCAAGAGCGGGAATCCATCTTTAAAAAGACGCCCGTCGCTCGCGAAGCTCTTTTAGAATTTGCTCTTTTTAGAAGGAAACAACACTCTTTTAGTGAAAGCGCTGAAGCGCTCAGGGGAGGTCGCGGTGAGACCGCAGAATGGAAGCTGCAGCCCGCCGAGGTTTCAGCAGCCTGGATGGCAACCCCCGTGATACGCCGTCACACCAACGCCAGTTGTTTCTTTAGAACACTCGCGGAGATTCGTCCTGTAGAAGGCTCGGCTCCGAAGCGAAAAGCTGATGTGCGTTTGCACGTGCTCTTCTTTTATACCCGCGCTGCGGGCGGGGTGCGCGTGGCGAAACACGCACTCCAACTGTCATTGGCTTGTTTAGTTACACTCGAAGGTGATTGGGCTCTCGGGCGGATCCCAATTCGTCAGTCCCTGACGTAACGTAGAACGTGACTGACTGAAATGGAACTTAGCTTTTCTGCATCAGAAACAGGTCAAATGTTTCGTAACTTGCAATGTTTCTAAGATGGAAGAATGCAGTTTTTTTGTAACATGGGAAATATGATTTTCAAAGACAAGTTGCTATCTAATATAACACCCAGATTTTTGACTGTAGATGAATTAACAGTACACCCTTCTAGTTGCAAATTGTAATCCAAGATATTCTATGTACTGTTTTTTGGTTCAAAAAGTAATATCTCTGTCTTATCTGAATTCAATAGGAGAAAAATATTGGTAATTTAATCTTTTACATTTTTAATACACTCTGTTAGATTATATAATTTAAAAGTTTCATCTGGTCTTGTTGAAATACATAGTTGAGTATCATCAGCATAACATTGGAAACTAATCCCATATTTTCTAATAATATTACAAAAAAAAAGCCCACCAGGGGCAACATTATATCGAAAATACAGAGGACCTAGACCGTCCGTGTGCACTCCATAGTGTTACGGTGAGATTGAGATGACTCCCCATTTAATTAACAAATGTGTGATCAAACAGGTAGGATCTGAACCATCTTAAGCCTGCCCTTGAATACCTGTATAGTTTCCAAGTAAGCTTCTGGGCGTAACACGTCATAATATTTGGGTACTATGCAGCGTTCCATTTGTACTCGGAAATTCCGAGTTCATGGTATGAACTTTTAAATGGAACGCCCTTCCAAGTCACAGTTCCAACTCGGAATCTTGGCGGAATCGCAACAACTGCAATTTCAGAATCCAATATGGCTGCTCAGTGCATCAACAGAAGAGAAAGAGTAGTAATATATTTTTTATTAGCACTTATGTTTGTCTGTGTCTCAATAAACTCAGTGGTGCGCACATTCGCGGACATGACACCATGACAATATCCGTGCAAAATACAACTTTTATGTTTTTAATCGACTGGTATTGCTAACAATGGACGTGTCCATCTTGGTTTTCTACTGGAACACAGTCTATTTGGGTGTGACGTCATTCCCAGCTCCGACATCCGACTTGGTAAATCGAATGCAGCATTCAAATACAAACTGTTTTGAAAGTAGTACACCCATAAAAAATGTAAATGTTATACAAGCTAAAATGAGTCTAGTAAGATACAATTGCTTTCTAAACTTTTGTATCCAGTTTGGATGTAACAAAAGTTTGGTAACCGAAAATATTCGGCCAAAACAGCAAAAAAAAAATAAATAATAATAATTCAGTTTAAGAGGGCCATAATCATTGACTGAAACAGTGATGTTTAATTACTGTAGCACTTTTCCAATGGAG
>JADLZN010000104.1:0-25081 GCA_018155175.1 Sinocyclocheilus anophthalmus
AAGCACTTACATCAGTAGCATATGTCATGAGGCCAATGTCTTGGTAAGCACCGCATGTAATCGCAGACCATTACTGGATTATAAATGTTCCCAAGTTTCCTCCTGAACGTGAAAAGCACTGCTTTTTTTTACGGCATGGATAAAAGCTCCAGCAGGTACAGCATCTGACTTTGACATCCATGATATGGATGTCTGTCAGCTAATGGGGCTTTCATAACGTTCATATTGCAATTTTGGCTTTTAAGTCGACAATTTTCTATCACGGTACTTGACTCGCTATCAGGAAGTGGTCATTGTTGGGGTTCGGGGCCTTCCATAAAAAGCCGTAGCCCTTTGTGTAAGCGGCCACATTAATCTGGTTTTTAACGAACACTGATGGCCATCCCGGAGGATTTTTTAATGAATCCGTGAGAACACACAAAGGCACACATTTAGTGCTCTCGGAAAAGCAGGATATTAAAATGAGACGTCTGACAGCACTGCCAAAATGAATGGCCAATTTAATTGCCCCACGGACAGCCATTATTATGACATTTAGTGAGGTATTTTCAGTGGCAGACAGGAGTCGTTTTGAAATCAGTTTTCAATTGCACTCTCATAACAACGCAACACATATGTCAACATAAAAGAGCCAGTGAGGCCTATCAGTATTTCAGTAAGGGAAACGTGCTTTCTGGAACCATAAACTAAATCAAGTGATGAGAGCTTTTTTTTGCCTATTGTAAAGTTGTAAACATTGGCAATAATAATTTCCATTATACTACATAGGGGAAACGTGATACAGAGGGATTCTCATATCTAAAGGTTATTTAGCAGCCAGGTACTTGTGTTTATCAGAGCATCCGTCTGCAGTCGAGTGCTCAGATACTGACAGGGCTCTGGCTCAGCCTGCAATGGACATGAACACGCTCCTTTGTTCCTGTGAGCTCTGTGGGCATGTAACCGATGATAACCCATGTATCATGGGCTGCTTACATGTGTTTGAGTAAGGAATATGCAAAAGATGAAAACGACAATGTCAGAAGGGACCAGCAACTGTCATTCAAATTACAACAAAAATATATTACTGTGCAAAATGATCAAATATTGAGACGTGATATGAAGACCTGTGTACTAAAATATAATTATCATGCCAATAATTAAGGCCAGAAGTATTAGTACTGCAGTACCAAATGGAACATAAATTGTATTTTACTAAAATATTTTGTTTTATTTTATTTTATCAAGTTGGCTAGCAAGTTTAATCGCCATTTTCGGCTTTTGGCTGAAAGAGAAACAAGGTGAGATGAAGAGCTGCTATAACATCCATTAACTTGTCAGTTTTTACATCTATAGAGTAGGCTATAGATAGAGAGAAGTGAGCCTAGATGTGATTTCATCTCTGTGAAGTTGTTTAGAAAAACGTTTCTTATATTTACAGTATACTCTGCAGTATTGAAATCTACTGCCAAAGACACTCCTTTGTTAAGCAAGGGGTTTTTTGCACTGTAAATCGTTAACCTGCAAAGAGCTGGCGGTGATAACTGCAATAACTGTGAGAAGATTTCTCGTCGTTTTAGTTCACACCCAATGTCTTCAGGAAATTAATTCGCTCCCATTTGAAGAAACTCCTCACACAGGTAGAAGACAACATGTGGCAACACGGCCCAACTTCAAGAACATTTTACAATGAACAGAGGCAATAATTCACCTCAAAAGAAAACCGTCTTTTTGTCTTTCAGTGCTTTTCTGTGAAGTGACAGAGCAAAAGTATTCAAACCTTAACTGGGCCAAACACTTGATGATTTTTATAGCACTACCACGAAAAAAAAAAAAAAAATTTGCCCCCCCCCCCCAACCCAGGGGTTAAGAGAAGTATAACAGAGCAGAGAGATGTAATTAGAATGTAAGGATGCCATCATGCTTCCGCTCCTCAAACCAGAGTGGGTGCCCCTATTAGAACAAAAGCCAGACCGACCTCATAAATGATTGGATGATGGCAAGGATACTTCCTGATTCTTTCTTCAATTATAATGCAACAGGTCTCCTGCCTTAGTGAGTAGAAGTACTGGAGCCTTGGATATCTTTCTCCTGTCTACGCTGAACTGATTCCTTTTACTCAGCAATAAAGCATTTACAGCATGCATATCATCGTTTGTTTGTGTATTTACGTCTACTTTTAAACTAAAATTGTAGTTGAACTGTATCATCCAAAAAAAAAATTGCGCGTTGCCCATCTTCCTAATCCCACTCATACCGTCCGCATAATCAGTATCAGTCTTAAAATCCGTTTTTCCTCGGGTATTAAGATGTGTTTCTAGTGCATCCAATCACAATAATAATTAGGGTGCAATACTGGTTCCTACCTGGCCTTAAATGCACTTCAAATGCGTTCTGTACCACGTCTGTTGGAGGGTGGTGTATTTACTTTCGCGACTGTGGGGAGGCCCACTCAGTATGAGACCCAAAGTAGTCCTGTGTTTTTTTATTGCGTTATGCGTATGTGGGAATGTTACAGTGTACAGATAACAAAATTATCAACTGCAAGGCCACTTTGTTTCACATAGTTTCAACAGAAACAAAATATTGACTAAAAAATAATTAAAAATGAGAAAAATTAGAACAACAACGAAATGTACGATTATGGCAACACCATAGATGACCCATGTTTGATGGACGTTTGTAAATAGAATCCAAGATAAAAAAAGAGCAGTGTAGTTTTGGTACCGCAATTCTCTAATTTTAAATACATTGATTAAAACTCAACTTAATACTTGCCATTATCTCACCAGAGTCAAAAGTAAACTGACTTTTTTTGGCTGTTCGAATGGATTCAACTGATCATCTAACCTACGAAAACAATCTGGCTGCATTCCCAAAAAGCATCGTAAGCTTAAGTACCTTGTAGACACCCTTTAAAACCAATGGAGCCTATGTAGAAACTTAGCATTATGATGCTTTTGGGAAACACAGCCCTGGTTGAATGTATTTTTGAATGCCTCTGGAAGTGGACAAAAGTGAAAAACCTCGAAATGCTTTAGACCCTGTCTACACCTGTATTTAGCAGGTGTATTTTAGGTCTTGAGAGGGCTAGTAAGAAGGCAACTACTTAAATTCTTGCTTTTTGGTTTCTCTCTCTTCTCTCTTTGGTTTTCTATCCCTTCCCGCCTTCCATGTGCATTTCTTCTCACCTTATTACTGAAATCACAAATTACCCTCCAGCACCTCCAACATGTCACTACTGGGCCTAATTAACAAGCTAGTCTTCCTGTAAAAGTGTCCAACCGGCCCAATAAAGTCTCAGGAACGAGCAGCATATGTGTGCAAGCAAAGAATCCTTAGTGCTTCGCTGTGGTCTGGTGAAAAATAAAATGCACCTGGCTTGCCCTGTAGAGCCTCTTCTTGGCCTTAATCCACCCAGATCCCCCCACTTGAAACCACTGTGTTGAAACCTTTGTTCTCCTCTCAGAGGGGTGGTAAAACTACGGGTGTGGGGGGCTCAGATGGATGTCTGCTGCCATGACGGTGAATTGGGTTTATGGCGCTCCACAGGAGTAAAGCACCAGATAAAAAAAGAGAAACAGGCCAAGCCAAAACTCAATTAAAACATCAAAACCTGAAAGCGAGCCGCAGGGCAATAGTTATAAGACAACTTCTGGGACTTTTTCAGATATCTGATAAATATTAATTCAAAGAAGAATATGCACACAAAAATATAAAAAGTCTGTTTTGGAATTATTAATGATGTTCATTAATTGTAAAAACCATTAATGTTGGACATTATTAGGTATACAGATACGATATAGCCCTACTTCAAATTGTGTGGCTTGATGAACAGAGATGGCCTATTACTTTTCTAATGAAGAGCAGGCAAAAGCACGCACATCGATCTCAACTGGGTGCTCGACCAAAAAACAAGTAGAAATATTTTAGACGCAAAGTCGGCAAAACAAGCTCCCAAGTATCAAAAAAAATAATAAAATTTTTGATACTTTTGGAGCTTTGGTGTTGCCGACTTTGCGTCTAAAATACTATTACTTTTCTAAGCAATTAAATGTATATGGCTGGGTATTGATAAAGATTTCCAAATTAGATTTATTTCCACACACCGCAAAGCCCTAGTAGCAATTACTAACACTGTGTCTACTTCGGACACGTGACTAAATCAAAGAGAACCCATTATAATCAGTGATACTCTCTACACCGGATGTGGCACAGTGCAATACGTCGAGACACAAACAGTAAACTGATGCCCCGTTGTATTTCTGATGCGCTCCACATGCTTGTGCTACTTCCAACAACAGTACAAATGGATTTGGAGCTTTCTCTTTGACGCTTTCAGTGTAGACAGCCTCAAGCTGTTGTTGCATGGTCCGATGAATTCTGATTTATTTCCTGATTGCTACATAACTTTTTCAATTAATTATTACTAATTTAGATATTTCAGCTCAATCCCTCTCTAGGCAAAATAAAACGTTTGCAACAGAAACTCAGAAGTAGGGAGAAGTCTTCTAATTGCGTGTATGCGGACAGTGGTAACTGCTGATGCTGTGATTAATTAGGTATGAAAACTATTATGAACACACTCATGCAGTCATTGGTTCATATTTTACATAGTTTCCGAGGCGGACAACACAGATTATGTAAGGAATGAGAGGTATGTTGCTGTATATCAAGTTACTTCTGCATCTAGACAACAAAGAGCAAATTATACATAGCACAACAAGCCCAAATCACGATATTCTGCAAGCATATTCATCAGACAACCAGTAACACTAAATGCCTCTCATGGCAGCGTTCCCATTGCTTCTAATAAAGAGGTCAGCAGTGGAAAAAGTACATCATTAAACAGTTTATGGGCGGTGTTTTTCACAACAGGCAGAGGGCAACCAAATAACAGAGAGCCAATAATAATTGTGTGCTCGTAACGGCTATGGAAATGTCTCCGCATTGCTTACTGATTCGGCTGCATTTTTTCAAATGTACACAAGTTCCTGCTTTCCCCTGGCAATGCTTTTTTCTCCTTTTGAAAAGAGCCAACCATCCGGGGGCTGGTAACTAATCCCGTTTATCATAACCATGCTTCCCAATGTCGTACCCAACCCCCCTGTGGCAAGAGAGAGAATAGAGAGCGAAAAGAGAGAGAGAGAGAGCGATCTTATGAATGCAACCGAAAAAACACCTGGCACTAAGATCCATTATGAGGTACCTGGGTGTGTGACGTTGAGACGAAACTTAACTATCTGAAACTACTAGGTAAAATGTTCCTATCGAACTACACATCAACATATTGTAAGCTAAAAAACAATCCCAAAGTAACACACTTGTGTTTTTTTGAGTCACGGTGTGGTTAATAAACTTAAATCCCAAGGAGTCGATAGATTTTACTTGTTATCCAATATCTGTGCCATTATAACTTTGTTATTATTAGCAGGTATCTAGCTAGTATTTACTTAGCTATTATCCGTGTTTTCTAACTTTTAACTAGGCTTCCCTATGACTATTTTTTATTTTGATTAATCTATCGACTAATTTATCAATTAATCGATTAATCTAAACGCTAAATTTCCCACCAAAAAAATCAACAATTTTACTTAAGACTATTTTAGTAAACCAAATGAAATCCAAATTTCTATGACATTTTTTTTTTAAAGCAAAAGTAAAATGCATCCTTCTCATAGTCCAAATCACTGAAATCAAAGTTCAGTATTATAGTGTAAGAATGACAACATATCCACGTGTTCTAGCCTACTAATAATAAGATTATAATCAAAAAACAATTTTTAAAGGAGTATTTACCAGAATGTATTTAGGAGAAAAATGTAAAATGTGCAGTATTTCTGAAAAAAAATACTGGATCAATTAATTGGAGATGCTTTTGATTATTACAATTTAATGGAACCATTAAAATAGAATCCAGAAAATAATGTAAAACTGAATTTGGTAAAGATAAAACCCAATTAAAACTAAACTAATTAGGCTTTTTGATTAATAAAATTTAATTTAACCATTAAAACAGAGTAAAGAAAAATTAAAATGGAAAAAACTGAATTTGGGAATAAAACGGATTTCATAGTGCCCTATGATTATAATTTTTTTTTTTTGTGGTAATAAAAATAGATGCAAGTCAATAATAGTCTTTAAAATTACTTAAAATACGTATATAATAGCAATGAGGCAATAATAATTAGTTCAAATAAAGTATCAAAAGCAAGAAATCATTTGGTTTTATTGAAAAAAAAGGTTAAAATACATAATGTATTATAAACAATAGAGCTAATGTTCATTGCGCATTACAACAAAGGCCTGCAGGGGCCAACGGCCTGACAATTGTTTTTACACTTTACTACGCGATCTAATCCTTGTTTAATACTAAACATTTAATTCAAATGTCCATTTAATCTTTCATATTTGGCCATTTCTTTAGGACAGAAATGCCACAGCTACTGTAATTAAAAGAATATGTGGACATCAAAACGTGTAAACTCGAAATGGCGCACGTTGCGTTCCCAGATGAACGTTATAATAAACCCAAACTCACAACAACATGCAGAGATAGAGTTTGAGATGCTCCACACATGTAAATCATAACAGTTCCTGTGGAACTACTGTGAAAGAAGCCGCTGTGTGACGCATGTACTTATCCTACACGCATGTAAATAATTAAAGCACACATACTGAATTAGAACTGCATCGCATGTAATCATTCAATTAAATCGTAGCGTTTGTGAATTCAAAGTTATGCTTAATTATGATTTTTAAATGTGTTTAATATATCATGCAGCCTTGGGAAACAGTCTAATCATTTGTTTTATGGATTCTCGTCCGTGAAATGCGCCACTTCCAGTGTTTTGCCGGTTAGTCGACGCGAGCAAAATGAAGTCGAGGATTTTAAAAAATCGAATAGTCTCATAAAATCGACGAATCGTGGCAGCCCTAACTTTAACTAACTTGTTCAGAAAGATTCTTCTCAAACTGTTGACTGTAGTTGACCTGAACTGACCATAAAAGATGTTAATGTGAAAATTATGAGCTATAGCACCCCTTGTGGTAACTGAGAATGCAACACATAGGCCTACTTGTGTTGCAATAATTGCAATCTGACACACTTCAGTAGTTACTGTGTTTCAGAAATTTGTGTTTGATAAATTCTTTAGTTTTAATACACAGCAGTTAATGTGACTCTTTTCCATCGCACTGTGAATAAAACTGGGCAACCGCTAAGGGTCGTGCTTCTGCTCATGTTCCTGGAGACCCTGCTATTGCAAAAAAAAACAATGCTATGGTGGTGATCTACTATTACTATTTTGCTGCGCGACAGTGAGTTAGCAGAGGGAAAACCCGAACCTGTTTGTCTTTCTCTGTACTCTTGTATTTACTGTTGTTTTATAATTAGTTTTTTTGAGTATTCAACACATCCTCCCTGAGCAGTCCTGAGCAGTTTTAGAATGAAGTAAACTGTCAATCCGAACAGCATATTTAGCCATGTGATCACTCAAATTGTACATATGATAATCAAAGCAGCTCAATGCGGACATTCAGTGCACACAATTGCTATTCTTGTATTCAGGTTTTGAAACACTGTGCTGCTCTGAGCGGGTGCTTTAAAGGTTTGGGCCATGTGAGTATAGCGTCATAGTGACCATGTGGTCACAGTTCACCGATGCTAACCTCTACTGAATGAGCAGGTTAACTCCTGCCCTGCTGCCCTCTCCTCCTTAGGGATCTAATATCCCTCCATACCCTCATTCACTGCTCACCCTCATCCGATCTCTTTCTATTTTTATCCCATACAACAGGAATAACCGGATTTCCACATGAACATAACTCACTTTTATTTGTTGTATTCCAGTTTTCCTGCAAGACACTTTTGCATGACAAGAGTTTACTAAATCTAAAAATATATTTAGACTGGTGTAAATTATGTTTAGTTGATAAAGCTGAAATAAACACATTTGCACTTAACATAACCAATAGAGAACTAAAAGTATCAACATAATTAGAAAAAAATGATAAACAGATTTAACCAAACATGTGCATGGTTATCTTTGTACACTTTTTAGCAGTGACAGATAATATAAAGTTGAGTAATTTAGACAGTGTAGCAGATATAACAATTGATATAGGCCTAGAAGCCAGCCAAGTCTGTAGATATGCATCAGCAAAAAGCCATTTCAATCGAATTCTTTAAATCTGTTCATTAAAACAAACTTTCCGCATAAACCAGTTGACTGAAACAAACTAGCTTCCAACACTAGATTACAAGAACACAGGTTCACACAGATCCTGATGAGTCAACGTAACATTTTCTCACAACAGATAGTGAGCTAACAGTTGGCACTTTTCTGTTGTCGAGAACTGGATGGCAACATTTGTACTTCAGTGTGATTCAGAGCCAACAGAGAGCCACTGAGCCAAATGACTAAAAGAGCACAGCAGTCACCATGACACTGTCCCAGAGTGTGTGGTGTGTGGTGTGTGTGTGTGTGTGTGTGTGGGCGGGTTTGTAAGAGGAGAAAGGATTCTGACACATGCTAACTTTTAGTTAGGGAAGACACAAGAAGAGGAGCAAGGCTGGCTTTTATGGTAAATGCAGTATGTGTGCTTTCAGCACGTCATATAGTGTAGTTTATACTTGGTCGTCAATGCGCACCAACAATAGCAACCTTGTGCCAATGATAAAATGTATCTTGTCGTTTGTTTTGGTATCTTGTGGTTGCATCTAATATATTAATTATATTTTTTATTATTATTCTTTCTGTATTTATATTTTACATTTCCAATTTGTTTTTTATTATTGCGTAATTATACTTTTGTGGTTAAAAAAGTCTTGGTAACCCTTTACAATACGTTCATTAGTACCTACCTTAGTTCACTGCACTAATAATGAAGTGCACTTATACAGCATTTATTAATCTTTGTTCATTTTAATTTCAACATTTACTAACACATTTAAAATCTTGTTAACATTAGTAAATGCACTGTGAACTAACATGAACATCTGTATTTTTATTAACTAACGTTAGTGAAGATTAGTAAATACAGTAACAAATGTATTTCTCATGGTTAGTTCATGTTAGTTTATACATTAAATAATGTGTTAACGAATGAACCCTTATTGTAAAGTGTTACCAATGTATTTATAACAGGATCCTTTAAAATAATTTAGTCAAAACATAAAGTTGACCAGTTACAGTAAATAAAATAAATAATACAAAAATTAACTAAATCTAAATGTGACCCTGGACCACAAGACCAGTCTTAAGTAGCACAGGTATATTTGTAGCAGTAGCCAAAAAACATTGTATGGGTCAAAATGATTGATTTTTTTTTTTATGCCAAAAATCATTAGGATTTTAGGTAAATATCATGTTCCATGAAGGTATTTTGTAGGTTTACTACCGTAAATATATCAAAAATTACTTTTTGATTAGTAATATGCATTGCTAAGAACTTTCATTTGGACAAATTTAAAGGCGATTTTCTAAATATTTTGATTCCGATTTTCAAATAGTTGTATCTCGATCAAATATTGTCCTATCCTAACAAATATTACATACATCAATGGAAATCTTATTTATTCAGCTGATGATGTATATATTTATTCAGATGATGTATAAGTCTCAATTAAAAAAAATTGACCCTTATGACTTGTTTTGTGCTCCAGGGTCACAAATAAACTTAAATAACAAACCTGGCTAAGCATCATTCACATCAGCACACACCGCAATCGCACCCAAAAAGATCTGAATAAACCCGCAGACAACTCCAAGACATGCGTTAAACAGGAACATAACATGAAGGTAAATACATAATAAAGAAATAAGACCACTGGTGCATTGTGGGTAAATAATCCCAAGACAAACAGCACACCCTCTGCGCAAACAGAGTTTCTCCCATGGTGTGACACCGTGGCATCCCTTATTAAAGGAAAAGGCCTCTTTGCTTGCAACAATGAGTAAATCTGTTGTCCACAATGATGTCTGAGAGACAGTCTCACAGGAAAGAAAATCACAAATGAGATCTCTTAAATCTCAATGGCTTCTTCAACACATCAATTAGATTAAATGGAGTACAAAGGGGGGCTTTTTCTTATGTCTTCTGCTTCTCAGATGTTTCACTTGAGAGAAAAAAAAATGAATCTTACATGTGTCTCCTACAATAATAGATGTCAGTAATGTATCAAACTGTGCTTAAACTGATATGTAATATGCACTCAGTATTCTTGCATCAACTTCTCCCAAAACTGAATGGGTTGAGCTATGCATCCACTTATTCTTAACTATTATTGTATCTCAACATGGACTCAATTATTTTTTTAGGGATGCACCGATATAAAAATTTTGGCCGATTCCGATTATTCTTTATTTTTGAAAGCCGATAACCGATATGTTGGCCGATAAATCTATATCCAAATTCTTATATACTTTTTGAGAGCCTGATTTCAAAAAAGGTTTCATCATTAAAAGCCACATCCCAAACACTTCAACATAAGCAGCCTAGTTTGAACGATGTACGTTTTAAAAATAATTTTACACTCCCATTACCAAATTTAGTCATAAAAAGTCTTACAAATAATAAAATGCATAAATAATGCAAACAAGTCACTGGACGTCATTACACGTGTAAAGAATCAAAATTTATGCGCCATAGATCAATAAAACGGAATAGACTTTGCACGGACAATAATTAAATGATTTTATTTACTAAACCATATTGTTGATGAAAATAATAAGAGAAAAATACAAGTGGTTGTTGTTATTAATAATGTATCGATGATTTTGAAAAAGTAACAAATTAATACCACTGTTTTAAATAGCAGCCGTTTGAGCTGCGTGTGCTGAAGCTGAAGAGCTGAATGAATATGGTAAACTGAAGCGTTTTGCTGGCAGTTTATTTAACTCAAGGAAATGCATCCTGAAATTAATATTAATACAACATAAACATAATATTACAACTTATATATGTACAAGATGATGCAGTTATTGCGTGCTCTAGTCAGAATGTGTGATCCTGTTGTGGATGCGCGCTTCCCATACATGCGCTGAAACACAGCGACTAAACCCAAAGAATTCACAACGTTTTATTAAAATAATGTTCTCATTAGAATGTTATAAACACAACATTCCCAATCATAGTTATTAATGATGTGCACTGCTGTTTGAGCTGCGTGCACTTAGCTAAAGATGATCACCGGTAAACTGAAGAGCTCTTTTAACTTAACCAAACGCATTCTATATGAAATAAATCAGATATACATCAAATAAACAATATTACAACGTACAATTGCACAAATGGCTGCAAACGAACAGCGCGCATCTGGAGTGTCTCTGAAGGAAATAATGCATTTAAGATTTTTAAGATATTGGCCAAATTTTCTTATCGGGCCGATACGATTACAGAAAAAATTAGCATTTATCGGCCGGTACCGATATTGTGGCCGATATATCGTGCATCCCTACTTTTTTATGTCCTACAGACTACGACATACAGATGACACATCCAGTAATAAAACCACTGAGAACCTTGAGTCTCCAGAAAAAAAGAATGCATTCATGTAGGAAACATGTTTAGAATGCATCTGTTGCATCTGTCCCTGTACAGAAACCGAATTCCTAACATCACAGAGATGACTGAGAGGGCCGTTAAACCTCTCCAACTGACCAGACATGGGGACAAATGCTATAGGCATCTGCTTGTGGTAAAGGGCAGGACAAAAAAAAGGACACAGATATAACATCTGAAAGAACATCTATGGCAGTATACAGAAGACACAAGGGCTAATTTAATTGGTTGTTGTTGTAAAAAAAAAATGCAATTTATACTATTTTCTTATTTAAAGGTCAGGATGTGCATATGCAATGCATTTAACTTGCACGATGTGATGCATTAACGTAGGCAATAATGTTGGATGACTTCATTTTATTTACTGGGATTTGATTGGATCATGTATATTAGGCTATGATTTTATTGGTTAATATTTAGTTTCCCCACCCACACAGCCCTGATTACATCAGCAGAAAAAGAAAAGTAGTTTCAGATGGAGAAAGTTATTACATTTAATTAAATATTATGAGAAAAATGTTTTTGTGTGGAGAATATTGTGCACTGATTGATTGCGTGCAATAGGACCAGATAATAAGAAAATAAATAAAGTTCATTTAATTTCCTGTTGACCTTAACAGGCATAAAAGACATCTGTCAGTCTAGAGCCCTAACTGCATAGTTCACATTAAACCTAACATTTAACAACAAATGATTAACAACAAACGGTGATTCTATTTAACATACGAAAGGAGAACCTGCAGACAGTCAACAAAACTTCCGACACCCCCAAAGTTCATGGCCAATTTAAATGTACCAGGACCACAGAAACCCTCGCAGGCTGATGCATTGTCTGTCAGTCCATTAAAGGCTTTGTGAACTGAGACACCCTGACGAGTCCGCAACACCTAGGAACAGTGTGGACAATGGGCCGGACCCTTACACTAGCTCTGACGACCCACATTCATTCAAGAGAAGCCTTTTGACATGGAAACCCCCTTGAACCTCCCCCTCTCCTTTTTATAGGAGTATTTGCATTGAAGAGAAGCCCAAGGGACACTGCCATAACGTGAACACAGAACTGTAAATAAAGAAATTAACAAAGGTAAAACAGCACGATCAAGAAGGAGCTTAACTGAACAGTTAATAAGAAATAGACACTAATATAGTAATGAAAATCATTCAGTCTAAAGGCCCGTTCACACCAAGCACGATAACTATAAAGATAAAGATATAGTTCCAAAAATCATTCTCAATATTAAAGAATAGCATAGTTCACGCCACAACTATACCGATAACGATACAGAGGAACGATATCGTTGGAATCACTTTCAAAATGATTTTTTTTTTCAGCTGATGAATGATAAAAACATTTACAGCCAATCATAATCCATCCTGCTTTAACGACGCAATAATTAAAGCGACAGACCATTCGCTCTTAGGAACAGACGATATTGTTCGCTGGTGTGGATGCTAATATAGTTATCTTTATAGTTGTCGTTCTTGGTGTGAACGGGGCTTTAGGCTACGTTTACACGACAACGATGTAGTCAAAAACTGAAAAGTTTTTCCCTTGCGTTTTTAGAAAGTTTCACGTATACACGACACCTTGTTACTTAGTAAACAGTACCTGTAGGGAAGCGATTATGTGCAATACTGCAATACTGGTGAAGTAAATCCACAGAAGCGAAGAAGCGTTAGCAAACTCTTGAGCAGCAACAACAGTACCATGTACTCCGCCATTGTTGTGTACGTTTGTTCGCGCTTGCCTTTAAAATCAAAACGTACTGTGCATGTCTACATACCTAACACGTACTAGGCATGCGCATGACATCACTGTTTTCAAAGATTCCAGTATTGGGTGTTTACACGGAGAAGACAACGGTGCCGTTTTCAAAAACTTCCACTTTGAAACCTGTTTTCAAAAATATGCGCTTTCAGTCCCCAAAACGCCGTTGTTGTGTAAACGAACAGGCAAAACGCATAAAAAGTTTCCCGTTTTTGGCTGAAAATGTTGTCGTGTAAACGGCCCCTAAATTTAATTCAGTACAACAAACACTGCTATGATGTATAAATACTTCACAATTCAAAATAATATATAATAACTTACTTACTGTACAGTAACGTAATTACTGTAATTATTTTTTACTGATTTTTTTTTTTTACATTGAAGTAATTCAAATTAGGGGTTAAATTTGTTGTGATAACTACAAAACTTTTAATGCCTTAAAAATAGGGTTTAATTTCTTTATGCACAATTTCTTCTTTATTTAATAGTTTATTTTAATATTGATTTTAGGGTTAAATATGACCTGGATAACGTCTTTTTATGAACATATCTTTATTTTTTAACTTAAATAACTGTAGTCATTATAGTTTTTTATTATTATTATTTTTTCTCATTTCCTTTTTTATTCTCACTTTCATTCAAATGCTGTTATTGCCATTCTAGTTGTTTTTACAATTTTTGTGCTTCATTTTTCAGTTTTATATTCTGACCAGTAAACCAAATTTTTATCTATGAAAGGTGCCATGGAACTAAAATGTATTATTATTATTGACAGGTTTTTGTAAGAATCATTATTTAATATACATTTAAGCTACCATTATTAGGGGAAAAACATTCAATGTGTGAATGTTTTGTTTTTTATTAAAGATTTCCCTTTTTTGAGGAAACAGTGTTTGTGTGTGTGTGTTTGTTTATAAGTGTGTGTGTGTGTGTTTTTGACAACAGATCGACCTCTCTTTAGAGCTTGAGTGTCAGTAGTGATAAGGCTCTGCACGGGCACTACAGTCTACACTGAACTGGTCAGGGCCAGATGTGAACCTTTCTGACCTTTTTAAGAAATTCATTGACATAAAGGAGGTTATAACCCAAAATGAAAAACCCCGGGGGTTTTTTAACCCACAAACCCTTGAGCAGACCAAGAGCATAAATCACATAAACAGCAAACCACTAGGAAACAAGTAAGGATGACAGATCTTTAATATGCAGGACGTCCTGTTACAACACATCCATCTGACTACAAAAATAAATAAATCAGTAAGTAAATTATTAAAATTGAAAGACTACAAAAATATGTTTATAATGTAATGTAATAACTTTTTTTTACTTCTGATATAACAGATGGCGTGTTAGTGGGACCAAATAATGACAACAATTAAATATTATAGCCTAACGCCCACCTTTTTTATCTATAAAAATTTAATTATAAGTTACATTAGTTGCAAACAGAAATGCATATGTTTTGGTTCAGATATGCTTATTACAGGCTAATAGTAATATAAAACTATTATTAATTATCTTTTATTTATTTTCATTACCATTTGCATGGCTTTTCCAATTTGATTTCAATTTTCAATAAATAATATTTAATATAATGAAAATGGGAAATCTAGAAAAAAAGCATCTTTAATTTCTCCTGCAGCCCCCACTAAACTTCAAGCTTACTAAATTCGCTTATCATTAGGGACAAGAGATAAATAAAATACCAAGCCTGGCCAAGGTTACCGTGGCACACAGATCATTTTTCCAAATAACACAGATTACAAACAGAACAGAGAATAGCATTGTGTGAGAATATCTGCCTCCATCATGAAACAGAACCTGCTTTAATGTAAATGTAATTTGAGAGGACAACCTAATGTTTAGCTGTGAACATTCAGCTTTGTTTTTAAGCGCCGTTGTGAGTTGAGAAAGGTCGTGAACGAAATGGTTATATTGGCTATATAATCAGGGGGAGGTGAAACCATGCCCCCTGAAAGAAGTTGACACCATTTTTAAAACGGAGGCTTGACACCTCTAAATGACAGGACAAATTCAGTACATCTAAGTTGGTTAAGCTTTGCCTGAAGGGTCAAAAAGTCTAAAGTGCATCTCAAAACGAAGACTAAAAAATGCAAAACACCCTGCAAGCCTCTCGTGACTTTGGTTAACCAACAACTTTCTCTTGTTAGTGGTCACATTTTCTGTAGGCATTTTCAAGTATTTCCATGTTGTCTTGTTCAGATTTGTGTCAGGCTGACAACATTTAATTTGACATGGACGAAAAGGAGGCTATGAATTTTAGTTGTATTGTCTGTTCAATGCTTTGTACAGTTGTACACCTTGGTATTAAATGGGGTCATATGATTCTTTTTTAAAGATCATTATTTTGTGTAAGTGGTGTACAGCATGTGTTGCATGCTTTAAATGTGTCAAAAAGCCATAATTTTTCAAATACTGTACATTATTTGTAGGTCCTCTATGCCCCGCCTCTATCAAACGCTTCTTTTTCTACAAAGTCCCTCCTTCCGACAAGCGCAGTTTGCTCTGATTGGCCAGCTGGCCCAGTGCATTGTGACTGGCCGAACAGCGCAAGCACTCGTCAGAAATGTGTACCATACATTTACCATAATCG
Source organism: Sinocyclocheilus anophthalmus (assembly GCA_018155175.1). NCBI lineage: Eukaryota > Metazoa > Chordata > Actinopteri > Cypriniformes > Cyprinidae > Sinocyclocheilus > Sinocyclocheilus anophthalmus. The sequence continues at coordinate 15,924 of JADLZN010000104.1, forward strand.
CGAGCTTCATCTTCAAAAATAATGTAAAGACAGACCCAAAAAAAAAAAAAAAAAAAGGGCAGAGTCACGTGACCGACACAGTGATGAAGCTGGTATTTGTTTGCAGTACACAAAGCAAGCCGCGGTTAAGACAGCTGATTCCACTGTGATGTGACCACCACCCCCCCCCCAAAGCCGCTCTCTCTCCTCTCTCTGATCTCCGAATCGCCGCTCTCCTCTTCGCATGCGTTCTCGAGCTCAGGGAGAGGGTACTGGCTCTACATCTCAACAAAATCACAAGCCAGACACAGTAGGCCGCAATGCGCAAAACTCTCGCATTTGAACAGTCAATAGCAAATACTTAAACTAGATAACAAAGAACAGTATCATGATTCAGAAGCCTCCATATTGGGCAAAAAATCGCACCGGAGTAACATAATTAAACCACGGGGTCCTCTCTTCCTCGGTTCAGAACGTTCGGTCTATACAATGCAATTTCTGTTCAAAATGTTTAAGTAATAAAACAAATTAAAGATTCCAAACAAGCATCTACTTTCGGAAGGCCAAATAAGTGCTTTTGCTTTCGCCTAGAAACACACAACGTCTCCCTGACATGGCTGCTTCAACACTAACTGCGGTACTGAAACCACGCCTTCTTTCTTTGAATGAACATTTGGGCGGCATTATGCAAAAATTTCCACATAGTGAGGTAGATATGTTGGGGCATGTTAGAACGAGCCATTTTAAGGGGGCGTGGCAGAGTCCTAACTTTGATAAAGAATATCTCTCTGGTTTTGAGACTTTAGTCTTTGCAACTTCAGGGATCGTATCTATGCACAATCAGCTAGTAACACTCCAAAGAGAAAGGAAAAATTTGAATCGCATCATATGACCCCTTTAAGCCAACGAAACAACAAAAATATGTAGGGATGCACTGAAATGAAAATTCTTGGCCGAAGCCGAAGAAAAATTAAACACTGGGCCGAAGGCTGAATACGGTTTTTCGAGTTTTTTTCCCCCCATGTATTTGCCCATTTTTTTTCACCATTGCACAAATTAAATAGCCAAATGTGCTTTTTACGGTTTTCAAATCTTGCTTAATATCACAGAAACAGCAAGGATTAGCAAACCACAATAGACAAAATCCTAGCAGACATTATACCAAAGCACAATTTAACTTAAAATTAAAAAAAGTTGGTAAAATAATATTGTTTGGCCATCAGACCCCCTTCTTGAAACAGGCATTTATTTATCTATACAAGTAAAAGTCATCCGTTGCTGAGCAGAAGAAGCTATCTTTGAAAACATTCAGAAAAGCTTACAGATCCCAATTTGAACCCTACGTGGATGTGAGTAATAAACTAATTAACAGATCTGTTGAAATTATTATCATTATTATTGTCTTACTTTTTATTTTATTTTACAGAACAGCAGTAAAGTTACAATACTAACATTTATGGATGTTGATAAGAGTTCTTGCTTTTTCTCACATTTTATTTTGGCGGAAACGCACAGGAAGACCTCAGGGCTTCTTTTTGTTGATAGCAGATTTATAAATGATTCTCATTACGAATACGTCGTACGTATCACATTGTCACATGCCTTTTAAACAAATCATAAAAATGTGACTGATCAACTAACGAGTAACACCGTTTCAGCACAGATTTCCCTCACGGTTTGGACTTTGACCCCTGGCTAACGAGCAGATCGCACCGCGAGTTTGTGCAGCGCTGTCAGAACACTTGCAATTCGAGCGTGATTTAAAAAACATAACGTTCTGCAGTTTATTTACTATTTGTTTAAGGCCATTTCGCGATTTCAATAATCATACAGTAACCAGCATCTAGCTTTGTGCTGTTAGAATTTGTGGTGGCAGATACACACTTCACATACATTTTAATTTCTGTTATTCTAAAAGGTGGAGTTAGAACATGTGATGGTCAAAGCTTTTCTCATAGTTATCATCAACCATGCAGCAAGAACGATGTTCTGCTTTCACTCTGGGCGGTATCTGCAGTAGTAGCCCACCTTGTTTGTCACCGTGAGGAGGGGCTTGCCTTCTGAGGACGCCTTATTGGGTATCTCCTTCAGGACCATGGCAACGGTCTTATCTGCAGCCCTAGAGTCTTTCCCCTACAACAGTGAAATCAACAATGACTTGTGTCAGGACAGAATGTTTAGATATTCCAAGTATTATTCGTCCTACTGTGCTTAAAGACTCAATGACTTATATGCTATAAGATTGATATGATCACACTGAAAGCAAAATGAAACACTGCCTGAAGCCACACATGAAAACAGCTGTATGGAACATCAATACATTCTTTCTCACATCATCCTCAGTTTTACTCTGCGTGATGAAGTGCGATATCACAAAGAGGCCACCGCAGTCATGCGAGTGATAGGGCGACTGTCGTCAACTGCTTTTATCTGTGCTACAAAGACAGAGACGTATGGCCAGTCTGAACAGGGAAGACAGCGTCATATTACTCCAAGGCCAAGTTATATAATGGGTTCAATTGAATTGGCAAGCTCTAGTCAGAGTGAATGCAATGTCCAGAGAAATTACACTTACATTAACCTCTAAAATATATTAATAACAAAGCCAAAAGTATGGACAAAAGTATCTATCCATCTATTGTTCTCTCTATCACTCTATATATTGTTCTTTCGGTCCATAAGGCTTATAAAGTTTCAAACCTCAAAAAGTTTTCAGAACAAGGCTTTGTCAAGCCAACATTCAAAGTTTGTCTAGACCAGTTTTGCTTTTTTACAAAAAATGTAAATGACAAATACGAACTCAATTCTAATAAAAAAATAAATATACAGTAACAATTTAAAATTCAACTCATTTTAATTATGCTTATTTACATGGTGTGCCTTCATAAAACCATAATCAATAGCGAAACATCCATTTCTAAAGTCTGTCGGCTTCATTCAAAGTTTGTCTCGACAAATTTAGCTTTTTTTTTTTACTTACAAACGACAAATACTAACTCAATTCTAAATAGAAATACAGTAAAAATTACATTTAAAATTCAATTTTAATTTTACTTATTTACATACAAATTTAAATGTACAGATACAGTGTGCCCTCATAGAAACATATTCAATGACTAAACATCCATTGCTAAAATCTCTCCATCCATCCATCCCTCCATCTATCCATCCATACATTTAAATTCTAATTCAAATTCTAATTTTTTGCGGCGAGCATGATCAGCATGGCGCCGCAAATGGCAGCAAGGACGCTGAGCTCCGCAGTTCTTCTATTGTTTTTGTTTGTTTGTTCTGTGTTTTGTCATTCTTCTTCTATAAGTTTTACCAGAGACGAACTCCTTAACATTAAGCAACACATCCCAGACAATATTTTTCAGTTTTTTGATTATTCGGACGTTTTGTTGGACATTCTCGTCGGAGGTACAGCGGTGTTGTTCAGACGCGCGTGCCAGAGACCAGAAGAGGGAAACGGCTGTCGGGCCTCAGGTTTATGGGGACGCCGGCGCCCCTGGTTTAAGCTCCGCGCTGCTGCGGCTTTTCCCTCCCCCCCCCGGTTACCTTGACTGCGCGCTCGCTCCCAGAGAGCATTCACTCGCGAATGCCGTATGATCCCTTACCTAACACAACGATGACTTCTTCCTCCTTCACCCCCGCCACAACAAGGACGTTTTCAACTCCTGCTGCATGTGCTTTCAGTGAAACCGCTGGCTGAAGTGAAGCATGTTCCGGACAACCGCGCATTCACTGCACTCTACCAGCTGTTCAGAGCTGATCGCTCGCGGAGTTACGGGGCAAACCATCAAGAGATGGGTTGTAGTTGTGTTTCTACAGTCAACGAAATTGGTGTTATCAGATGTAAACAAACGCTGAAAAGGTATGCTCGTCCTAATTTAGGAAGGCCTCATCATAACTGTAAACCGTGGTCTACTCGCCGCGGGAAGTTTTCCTCTTTCATGTCTTGTGAATTGTACGTGCCTCCGGCGCGTGCTTGAGCGCCGCGCTGCACAGCTGCCAACAAATAACTGAAATGGAGCAAAGGTACCCAGGCTCTATTTTAATAATTCTTGGAGACTTTAACAAATCAAATCCCTCCCGTGAACTGCCAAAATACAAGCAGCAAATTACGTGTCCCACCAGAGACAGTAATATACTAGACCATTGTTACTCCACAATAAAGGATGTGTATCACTCTGTCCCACGACAGCGCTTTGGGGCTCCTCTTATCCCTGTTTTGTGCCTCTAATGAACCGACCTACAGCATAAACTGACATCACTAAACTGTATTAAGGGACTGTAAACAAGATAGGCCGTAATTAAGCCGACAGATTACACGCTTGTTTCGGCCCTCCACACGGATTGGACGTACTTGAAGCTCTGCCCCCAGATCTGGACGAGCTCACCAATCCTGTAACACATATATCAGTTTACTTTATATATGGTTGCATTCCTAACCAGGAGCATGCTATCATTTATAATGATAAACCGTGGTTTACGGAAAACGCAAGCAGGGCTTTCGTCCACTCCAAAGAGGGATTCTTAGAAGTGGGGGGATAAAATCTTGTATAACCGAGTGGGCCAGGAACCACTACAAAGAGATCAGAGGGCCTAAAAAAAAACTACTCAGAAAAAGCTGAGAAAAGAGCTTTCAGGGCAACGATCCAGCGTCATCTGGACTGTCGTGAGGAAACATCACCTGATTTACCGGATAACAACAAACCACACACCAGCCACCACAGGTGTCCGGAGAAAATCAACACCTGGCTGACGTCGACTGTGTTTTTTACACCGATTTGAAAAGGATCGTCTCCCACCCCCCATCCCGCTCTGATCTGCACTTTCACACCTTCAGACCTACCACCGAGACCTGCAAACCCCCCGGGGTAGCCCTCCCTCCCCCACCTTCAACCTGTTTTCAGGTCTGTGTAGAGGTGTGACCAGTTCTTGCAGAAAGGCAGAAATCTAGGAAAAAAGCACCTGGCCCAGATTGTGTTACACCAGCTTGTCTGAAATCCTGTGCTGACCAGCTTGCCCCCATCTTCACACATATCTTCAACAGATCATTGGAGCTGTGCAAAGTCCCCTCATGCTTCTTTAAAAAAAACTCGTCCACAGACCATCATAATATCCGGTCCGCAAAGCCAAAATCACTGGACTTAAACAACTACCTACATACCTGTCGCTCTCACAGATCTGTGTTCATGAAGTTCACTTGAGAGCTGGTGCTGCCCACCTGAAAGGACCCACCTGGGACCCTTGCTGTATCGCTCTGGCAGTTGCCACGTACAGAGCAAAGACAGGGTCTGGGATTATGCGGTCAACATGCGACTGCACTACATCCTGCAACATCTCAACAGAGCAGGGATTTATGTGAGGATCTTGTTTGTGGACTTCAGTTCGGTCTTCAATACCATCATACCTGACCTTCTCTCAGACAACCTCGCCCAGCTCTCCGTGCCCACCTCCATCTATCAGTGGATCACCAGCTTCCTGAAAGACAGGCAGCAACTAGTGATATAAGTGGGTTGTGCAACGATGCACATCCGGGACTATCACACCAGTTCAGCACTGTCTGCCACGGCCCCGAATGGGTGTGTTCTCTAGTCCCCAACTGCTCTTCTCATCAGGTCTACAACAACGAATGACTGCACCTCTAAAGACCAGACACGCACTCGAAGTCAAGACTCCTGGAGATTCTCAGACGACACTACAAGTCTCGCCTGATCAACTGATGGAGACGAGTCGCCTACAACAAGGAGTTAAAGATGCTGGCTGTCTGGTGCAGGTCTGTAAAACACCTGAGCTTAAACAACGCTCCAACTGTGTAGATGATGCGTGGCCAGTTCAGAGAAAACCCCCTGCACAACTCCCTACCCCCCACATCGACCTCATGGCAGCACTGTGACTCGCAGTTGAGTTCATTCAGTTTCCTGGCACAACACAATCCTCCTGACCTGAAGTGAGGAACACTAAAAAGAGGAAGAAGAGTGCCGACGAAATAATAGACAGGTCACCTGTGGTGCAAACCAATGGCCAGCAAGAGTATTTTGTACTACTCCTATCGCCAGCTTATGAAATTCAACCGGAAATTCAACATCAACCTTGCCACACTGCTGCTTAAACAGTTCGACTCTGCCCATCATTGAGGTCTGTCCTGGTGTTCATTCCATACCTTTCCTGTTTGGTTCAGCTTAAAGAGAAGAAAAGGCCAAAAAATCAGACAAAATACAAGAGACTACAACGGACAGTCGGACTATGCTGAGAGGATTATTGGTGCCCCTACTGCCCAAAGCACTCCAAAGATCTTACAATCTCCCAGACGGAATAGAGGACAGGGCTAAAAAAAAAACCTTTGAGACCCGACTCAACGAACCCATCCACGGGTCAAGAATCACAAAGCTCTCAAAAACACTAAAGTGTTGACACGTAGAATTAGCTGGACGTAAAAAACGGCTAGCAAGAGCACATGACCCACAATAACAGACAGGCAGCAAGAAACAGTATTTTGTTTCCCACAGGCTAGACTCATCTTAACAATTAGCTTATACATAAAATTATCCCATCCATCACACACTACAGAGTATATTTATATTAAACTGCACACTTTTTAAATAACATATCTGCACACTAATAAATATATCTGTACATTTGTCTAAACAATTAAATTTTTTCCTATACTTCTATTTCTGTATATCGTACATTATTCAATTTTTCTTTTTTTCTTATAATATTAGTTTTATATTACATCCCTACTATGTTATTCCTATGTATGTCTACACTATAATGTATGTCTGCACTATGTTGAGGAGAGAGGGGAGTACTTTCATCTTCTGCACTGGAAGCTCCTGTCGCCAAGTCAAATTCCTTGTGTGCAAACATACTTGGTAATAAAGCTTTTTCTGATTCTGATTCTGATTCTGATAATTATTCCTTCATTTACTTATTTACATTCAAAATTCAAATGTAGATATGGGCTGCCTTAATAAAAACATAATCAATGGCAAAATATCTGTCTAAGCATTTCTTTTTCCTATTGTTTTATCCATTTTTGTGTCTGCAAAGCCGGGCTCGTATAACAGGAGTTTTAGGCGATTTATCCCAGATTTTCCGAGAGAAGATGGTGGTGAGGACCTTGGTCGGTTCCGATAGTCGGCACGGATTATTTGGTAATGTGAGGTGTTTACAGATAGAATCTTGCACCTCCCGATCTGCCTGCACACAAATCGGAGGCATCCCCAATCATATCAAACATGTTTGATATTTAGGATTTTAAATCGGGAAGATGACGGCTATGATTACATCAGTACTATCACAGTAGCCAATGCGCGACCGCAAACATGCTGGGCTGTAGTCAGTCAACGGTGAAGATATATATGAGCTGAAGAAGAGTACTGCGGGGGTTGTGGAAGTTTTGCAATAACACGACGTGTCGTATACTGTTTCGGAAAGCATACTACAACCGGTAATGAAGTGGAGAAAGTCGACTTCTAATCGAAGCAAGGCTAATAACTATGTAAACTTATGTTGTGTGAAACAGTCATGACGATGAGTGCTGCATGCAATCACGCATGAAAATCCCATTCGACATGATAATCTTTAGATTCTTGTATGTGTTTTGATCCCAAATTTCAAATCTGTGAGTGGTGTTTTGTCATGTTTACATTTTCAGGGGAAAAATCTCCAAAGATTCTACTGTATGTGTGTCTACAACCAGAGATTTTCATATCTTGTAACGAATTTGAAAATCCCTTTTATAGGGCTTGACCCGGCTTAAGGCCTTGACAGGCTTTTTAAACGGTTCTTTCCCCCCAAAACATTTCAAAAAAAGGAGTATTTGTCAAGCCAGCATTCAAAGTTGTTTTTAACAAATTAATTAAAAATGTAATAAAACATTGCAAATTACTCATTCTTATTAAAAAGTAATTGTTATTCTACTGCTTTACATTCAAATTTGAATGCAGATATGGACCACCCTCATAAAAAAAATAGTAAATTGGCAAAGCATCCATTGCTAAAGTCTCACACATGCTGTACAGAAAAAATCTGATCTGGCCACAAGCAGTTTGAACAGTCAGCCTTAAATAAAACACCATGCACCTCTACATTACAAATTCTAGTCTGGTGTGGTGACTTCGGCATTAGATTTCATAAATATTTAATAGTGCATCCTTGCAAAATCTTGGTCTATTAAAAAATCTCACACAATTTGCACCTTAAAACTTTCCAGCCATCTTTTTTCAATAAAATGTATTCCCTGACGGTCTAATCTAGCATGGCTCTGCCATTAGAGATAAGAAAAGTAATCTCTCTCTCTGAATCACAATGTCGTCATTCTTAAATCGAGAAGTGCTCAATTCATTCACTCTACCCTGTGATTGTGTCTTAGTGGTCTAGTGCCATTGTGTGTACGTGACCTGAGAGACATCTCTCCAGAGAATATAATGCTATTAATGGAGACCAAAAACACTTGTGTCTGCAGACAAACTTCTACATCTTACTAGATTGATATAAAGTGTAAGTGTTTTTTAATTAAAAATGTAAAAAGCCTTTACAAGGGGAAGAGTCTTCTTTGCATCATAATTTCTCGTTGTCATCTGGCTTTGTCTATCCTGTTGCGCAAGATTAATGTTTTGTTTGTGGTCTAAGACACTGCAAAGTCATTTTAATAGCTCATAAAATGTTTAACATTGCATCAGACAGATACTAAAATACTTTTCTTATTCTATTGAGAAGTGAGTATAGAAAAAACATTTATTTAAAAAAAAAATTCCAACTGTTCTTCCTTAAACCAAATAACATTCACTGTAGTCTTCTTGGTGGGGGTCTCACAGGACTTACGCATAAACACATGAATATTTATAATAATGTAATATAATAAAAATGTAACTCATTATTGCCTTTTGTGATATCAATGTAATAGAATAATCCTTTGCCTGTATTTTTTATCAGGAACACAATCTTCATTTAACACTACTGTTTCACATGTTTGGGTTGGTTTTCTAGTTTCGTTGTAATCCGTTGACATCTTGTGAGTGGAAACAATAAGGAAAATATAAGAAATTTCCAACTCTTTGTGCACACCAATTAAACTGCATTTATTTATTTATTTATTTTTTGCAAAATTGCATTTTTTTTTAATTATGACAATTTAAAATAACGTCTATTTTATATATTTTAAATGT
>JADLZN010000105.1:0-2500 GCA_018155175.1 Sinocyclocheilus anophthalmus
AAACACAATCCAGAAAAATGAAAACTGACAACAGTGAAAAAATAAAGCATAAATTCTTAGGGCACTATTATTGTTATTTATTTTTTTATAAATAATTAAATTGTTAAAAAGTATTGTGAATTCAAATTATTACACATCCTTACTGATTATTAAAAAAATATTTTATCTATTAGAAAATTAAAACAACAGAATTTGTGAAAAAATAAAACTGCTTTCATAGGGCCCTAAAAATTTATTTTTTGTAAAACTTTTAATGCTTTGTAAAACGTTTTATACTTTCAAAGGGCATTTGTAATTTTTGTAAAGCTTGTTTTTAAATTATACATGTGTAAGCATGTATAAGTTTCATTGATTAAACATGCTTTGATTACTAAAATTTAATTGAGCAAATTCGTGAAAAAATAAAGCAGATTTCATAGGGCCCTAAGCAGGCATCTCACAAGGGTTGGAAACAGAGCCACGTTAACAAACACTCACCAGGCCCGGTAGGCGGCTGATGAGCCCGAAGGCCTGGCTGATGGAGCCCAGAGCCGCGGCACCAGCCGGATGTCCGCTCAGTAAACTGTGCATGTCTGTGCCCACAGCATGATTCCTCAACACATGCAGTGCTTCACCCAGACGGTCATCCATCTTATTCTGCAAAAAACACAAATTACTTAAGCTGACAGAGAGTCAAAGATTATCAAATGCACAACGAGACCATATGCAACAGAGACTGGCAACGAAGATGTTATTTCTGTGAGCCTAATAGAGATAACAGAGGCAAAAATGTGATTTATGCCTATTTGTTTTAATAAATTTTTATCAGCTGATTAGACACATTTCTATAATTTTGTTCAAAAACTGTCAAAACCATTAACAGCCATCAAAACAAATGTTAATTTTGCTGCTCAGATGAGATACTTTTATAGTTTTATTAATATTTTTGAATCAGTTTTATTTCTATATTTTCAGTTTTTTTGAACTTCAAAGTTTTAGTAATTTTGTTGTTTTTAGTGGTGTATTTAGTAGTTTATGTGTGCGTCTAGTTTTCATTCATTTTTTTTCAGTTGCCATGGAAATTAGCTGAAATAAAAAAAAATTTTATTTTCTTTAATATTCATTACAAGTAATGAAAATAATGTTTTTATGGTTTTAGGTTTAATTATAAAACCCAGGTTCAATACATTGAACTTAGTAAAAAATAAATTTAAAAAGGTGATATTTATTAAATATATGATACACAATACAATAATTATAATAATATTGTGATTTTTAATTTTAACCATGTTGTATTATTTCATAGATGTTTCAGTTATATTAGTAATCTATATTATATATAGTATATATTATTATTAGTAGTAGATCATCATTTGTATTACTTAACTCAACTGGATCTTATGATGTTTAAGTGTAAAATAACAGTTCTTACATCTGGAACCTTAAAGTGAATCTTAACTTAAATTCTGTCAAATATACTGCATATAAACTAAACGCAAGTTCCTATATGTGGACTTCAAATATTGATCATGAATATTATTTGATGTTTCTAGAAACACAATACATGCATATTTCATATGCAACACAACTCACAGTAAAATTTCCAGTTTAAAAGTTTATTTAATCTCTAGTTTTTCTGCTCTATGGTGATGCAGAGGAACGTACCGGCGCCTGCAATCCTGGCTCAAAACCGGGCGACGGCGCAGACTGAGAGGAGCTTTTGGGCCACTGAGATGCAGAAGCTGAAAACACAAACACAGACGTCAATACAGCCTCGTGTGCAACCCCACAGCAGATGGCACTACAGAGCCGTTTACAAAGACATGACCCTTCAGGAAACCCACCAGCAACATTTGAAGGAGAGCCCACAGGAGTGGAGGGACTCGAGGAGAAGCTGTTGCCGTTACTGTCAGAGGGATATATCTAAAAAGCACAAGAGATGATATTAAGTAAATGGTGGAGCTGAAAGAGATACACAATTGTTGTGTTTATCAGTAACAAAGACGAATGATGTAATAGTAACATTTTTCAGTATGACTCACCCGACGGCCCCCCATGGATTCCGGAGTCCTTCCGAAATAATCCCATTATATGTAACATCAATATCTAGCATACGAAATTATATATATTATATATTTATAATAATTATGTGTGTGAGTGGGAGTTGTGTTGTGTGTGAGAGAGAGAGAGAGAGAGTGTTGTGTGGAGAGAGAGAGAGAGAGTGAGTGTGTGTGTGTGAGAGAGAGAAGAGAGAGAGAGAGAATGTGTGTTTGTGTGAAGATAGAGAAGAGAGCGTGTAGTGGGTGGGGGAAGAGAGAGGCGAGAGCGGGGGATTTGTGTGTGAGAGAGAGAGAGAGAGCGTGTGAGTGTGTGGAGAGAGAGAGAGAGAGCGAGAGAGAGAGAGAGAGAGAGAGAGAGAGAGTGAGTGGTGTGTGTGTGTGTGTGTGTGTTGAGAGTGTGGGTGAGAGAGAGAGAGAAAGAGAGAGAGAGAGAGAGAGAGAGAGAAGGGTGTGTGTGTGTG